>JANDJT010000050.1:12240343-12268976 GCA_024331685.1 Stegophilus panzeri
ATTTTGTGGTCAGTAAACCATTTTTGTGTTGATTTTGATGTATGTTTTGGATCATTGTCCTGCTGGAAGATCCAACAACGGCCCATTTTAAGCTTTCTGGCAGAGGCAGTCAGGTTTTCATTCATGATGCCATGTAACAAAATGTCCAGGTCATCTGGTGAGAGTAGAGGCTTTTTTCTTGGAACCCTTCCAAACAACTTGTAATGATGTAGGTGACTTCGGATTGTGGTTCTAGAGACTTTCTAACCCCAAGACGTAACTAACTTCTGCAATTCTCCAGCTGTGATCCTTGGAGTGTTTTTGGCCACTCGAACCATCCTCTTCCCAGTGCGTTGAGACAATACACACACATGTCCAATTCCAGGTTGATTCAGAACATTTCCAGTTGACTGGAACATCTTAATTATTGCCCTGATGGTGGAAATAGGCATTTCCACCATCAATGCTTGTGCTATTTTCTTATAGCCACCTCCCATTTTGTGAAGCTCAACAACCTTTTGTCGCACATCACAGCTATATTTCTTGGTCTTACCCATTGTTATAAAGACTAAGGGAATTTGGCCTATGTGTTACCTATATTTATACTCCTGTGAATCAGGAAGTCATGATTGAACAATTTCCTGTTCCTAGTCACCCAAGTGTACAAAAAATAAGTAAAATATCAATGGGAATATACTTCAAATAAATTTTTCACACATGAATTCATAGGGGTGCCAATAATTGTTGCACACCTATAGTTAACAAAGATATTTTTTTGGATAACCCTGTGTTGTATTTGCAATTGTTTTATATCCATGAGAGCAGAGTATTTTTGTGAATTTTTCGAACAAACGGTTAAATAATAGACAATTTTTCCCAGCCTTCTTTGCTCATATTTACAAAGGGTGCCAATGTTAGTGGAGGGCACTGTATGTTATGCATAATGTGCATACATTCCAACAATATGTTTGCAAATGACGGACATTTACATTTATTCATTTAGCAGACGCTTTTATCCAACACAACTTACAAATGAGGAAATAGAAGCAAAGCGATATATCAAGCGGAGAACAATACAAGTAGTGCTACCATACAAGATTTTTAAGTGAGTTCTAGAGAAACAAAGTGTGCAGAGTAGAGGTGTGGGGGTTTTTTTTGTTTGTTTTTTGTTTTTTATTATCTTTTTTTTATTATTTTTTTTTTCTTCTCCTTTCTTTAAATAATGTGGGGTTGCCATTTTAGGGGTTGATTAAGTGCTCACCGGAAGAGGTAGGTCTTTAGCTGTTTTTTGAAGATAGTGACAGATTCTGTGGTCTGGATTGAGGTTGGAAGTTCATTCCACCACTGAGGGACAGCAAGTATGAAGGTTCTGGAAAGGGACCTTGACACACGCTGAGTAGGCACGACTAAGCGTCGGTCGTTAACCGAGGGAACGTAAACCTCAAGGAGAGTGTTGAGGTAGGGGGGTGTTGTTCCAGACAAGGTCTTGTACGTGAACAACAAGACCTTGAATTTGATACAGGCGGCTACCGGAAGCCAGTGGAGGGGTGTGACATGGGTTCTCCTTGACATTCTGTCAAGGGTGCAAGCATGATGTGAACGTGATCGATTCAACTTGTCACGTTACCTCCTGTTTCTACTTTCGTGATGGGTTAAAAGGTTGGACTGGAGCACTGTAATTAGTTTGTGGTTTGAGTGCTTGCACTGAGCGCGTTGCCAAAAATGCACATCTCATGCCAGTCTGCATGATTAAATATCTCCTTAGTGAAATGCGATGCACCCAGAAAGCATTGTTCTTTGCTGCTTGAGTGTTGGTACCACTGGAAAATTATTTAAGTAAAACAAAAATGATGAACCTAATGCCTACCAATTTGCAAACCTGCATGTACAAAAGTGTCATAAAGGAATTGTGCATGGTTAGGAAGTAATTCCTCAATGTGAACACAAATGTGTGATTATGATCCCCTTCCCCAGTAAAGTCCAGAATCTGTCCTAGTTGCGGATGCATGTACGTGAAAACTCAATAGTCTAGTCTAGTTCCTGGGAAACAAAAGCACAGGACTTTGCCGCATACCAGACCGTTCACTTACCCTGTAAGCTAGCTAAAGAATTTATCACTTGTCTCTCCTGTAGACTTATCCTCCTCATGCAGGGAAAGAGACCTGTAAGTAACGCTGACCAAGTAAAACTGTCTGCCCCACCCCAGTCTGGGAGCTGTGTGTCAGTAAGCTGGGAAGCAGTGACCGTTTTCAAGCTCCTAAATTTCTCAGTTTCTGTGCCGTCACTGCTGAAACACCTGTTTTAAAGAGGCAGACAGTTAAAGTAAAAAGACAGAACAATGAATCGCTCCAACTGCCTCATCTATTTTTAAAACTGCTCTTTCACTGTGTGCAGTATTTGCAGGTGTGAGATGGAAGTTTTTTCTGCTGCTGCAGAGTGGAGATTATTTTTCACTTTCCAGTAGCCAATTCTTCCTCCTGCCTTTGTGTAGCTGTGACGTGTCCTTGGTTAAGAGCTAATCAAGAACCGGGATCCGGCTGTTTATGTTATTGTCAAAATGGAAAGGGCTCACAATGATTCATTTGATACATATGAATGTAAGCTATCATATCAGGATACCTGAGGACATTTATATGATACACAATGTGTATAACAATATATAATAATTTAGCTAATAAACTGTCTGCGAAAGAGTAGAAATATAAACAAAAACCTTTAAACTGACTTTGATACTTTTCTTTAATGCCTACAAAGACAAAGAAGATTGTTTTATTATTATTATTATTATTATTATTATTATTATTACATTAAATGAAGGGTATCCATTCAGTACATTTTATTTTGTAATTATTAAGAACATAAAAAAATACATCACCATAACCTTGATATCTCAGAAAGGTGTATCACATAATCATTTATCACAATATTGATATTATATCGATAATATCGCCCAGCCCTATAAATTTAGATAAATGAATTGGCTGGAGCTGCAGATAACCTTTTAAAACTGCCGTCTTTGTAGTCAGTAATTCACTTTTGTAGCATATATTTTTGGAAGGTGACTTATGTCCACCAATACTGACTGAGTACTTTTTATGTAAAAAGTCAAATGGTCGCTTTAATTGAATGGGTTTAATCCGAACCTCACTAACTCAAAAACAAGTAGGACTACAAATAATGTCACCTTGAAACTTATGACAATTTTAATAAAAAATGAAGTGCAAAGATCCAGAATGGGAAAACTCTATGGCTCTAATAAATAGGCAAAATATTACTGTACACATTTCTATATTGAGCCTAATCATTATGTTCATAAATAAATCTGGTTTTTTTTTAACAGTTGAAAAGATCCCTTACTGCAAAAGTTTTGAGAAATCCTGATCTAGATTTTTCCAAAACAAAGACATATTTTCCTTTTTTTTTCATTCAGTATCACCAATAATTTTGTTTTACTTTTTAATAATAAATTAAATAATAATATTTTTAAATTAAATAATATATAGGGTGTAATGCAGTGCCATTATCTGTATGTGTTTAGTGCTGAAAATCTTGATATTTGTTTTTGTATTCGGATTTAAACCAGAAATGGGCGTGGTCTATACCTGAAGTTATTTTAATGTTAACCCTACCACTATGGCCTGGAAACACTAAAAAAAAAAAAAAAAAAAAACACTGAAAACAGGGCTGCTGTAAAATTTCATTTTCATTCAGAAATTATGACAACAAATACTAATTTGCAGAACATGACTGAACTTTTATTAAACTCCTGAACCACACACCGTGTGGACATTTATGGCAATCATCAGTCTTATGTGACTGAGTAAGCATGCTCACTGTTTCAAAGCAACAATGAAGTCTATCGGGAATCTATTTTTTTAATGCTACAGTTGACAAGAGCTGTCTAATATTTTACCAGATTTACTTTGTTTTTAGGTTTGTTACATTCCAGAAAGAACAGAAACATTTGCTTTTATGATGGGGTCCTTTAAGAAGCATCTCATTATAATGACCCTCTGATTTTCTGAGAAGATTTTCTTTTAGTAATGATTCTCAATCATTTAAGAATGACAAAAAGACATGCACAATGTCTTTTTTATATAAAGTAAATGTCTAAAATGATTGTTTTTGTGAAACCCAGTGCACAGCATGTGGTCTGTGTGAGCAAAATAGAGCGGATCAGTAAATGAAAGCATATTTCTGTTGGTTCATACCGAAACATGGTAGAAATAGGGTTTTATTTTGGAGCTCAGTAAGGCAGTGTTTAGGTTGGGTTAAAAGTGAATAGTGCATCTCCCATTTGTATAACGTAAATGAACCTGGTGTATGTTCTGTGTGCAGGTTCGCCAGGTGCCACATAAAAATTGTCCACATATTGCCGAAAATCAGATACTGCATCAGAAATACACACCGCTCTTAAGTTTTCCTCTGAAAAAAACATCAAAATGGGGAAATAGCTGATCTCAGTGACTTTGCATGGTTATTAATGCATGAATGAGCTCCTAATAAAGTGGTATATTGGGTGTGGTGTGGACATGTGTGAGTGATACTGAGATGTCTAGGTTTTTATTACAGCCAAGGCACTGTGATGCTGTACATTAAAAACATTGACTATGGATGTAAAGCAAACACCCACACAACCTCAAGCAGCATACTTCTACAAAGATGCATACAAACAGTGTGAGATGAAAGTGATCCTCTCTGTTTAAAGAAATCTTATACATAACGAGTCATTGGCCATCATGACGTGGAGTTCTAGGCTTTGGCCATTTTGATACGTAAACAGGTAATTGTGTTCGAGTCTAACGTCATTGAGGTTTATCTAGCCAAAGTCTGGTTTTGTTTTTGTGCAAACGTGTTAGAGTGAGGCTGCTTCCTGTGGTGGTAACATTAGATATTTCTGACTAGTGAAAGGTCTAAGTTGTTGTTGTTGAAGTATTTCTGACATTTGTTTGTCAGTGTAGTGTTACACAATCTGCTCATTCATCCAGGCTGGACTCATACACAACATCTCACAAGTCAGTTTGAGAAGTATATCTTTCCTCTTGCTGACATCTGTCTTTTCTTCTGTTCGGTTCCAGGAGCATGACATCGAGACTCCCCAAGGTGTTCTCCATGTCACTTTGAGAGGAACACCTAAAGGCAACCGGCCCGTCATCCTTACATACCACGACATTGGCCTTAACCGTGAGTTCTTCATCCAGCACAAGTACTGTTGTACAAAGTCTAAAATCTGGGGTTCTTGCTGTAACCATTTTCTAGAAGATGTGTGGTGTTCTACAACTTTCTGGGCTCCATTATGAAATTTCCCTGCCATGAACTGAGAACTCCTCTAGACCAATGGGATCCCGAACCTTTTGAACCCAGGGACCCCTTTTAACTGTAAAATCAACTCCACATATCCCCTCAATACATATTTGCTTATAATTTAAATATGTACAATAATATTTGGAGACATAGAGCTTTGTTTTCTTTAACTTTCCACTGGCAGAACACATTAGGTCTAAGTTGAACTACTTCAACTTAGACCTACTTGTTTTTGAGTTGAGGTTTGGATTAAACCCATTCCATTCAAGTGACCAGTCACACAGATTAAGAACTATAAGAACTCAATCATAAAAATAATGACTTTGATAATGATGGGTAATGATGAGACCCTCTGTAGAAACACAACCCAGCATGGATGAATCTTTAGCCAAATTAAAGATTGCTAGAGAAATTTCAGAGTGCTATCTGTTTGATTGGGATCATGCATAATTTAATAGTAAACTATTAGTTAAAAAGGTATTAAATACGATTGTTGATTAGCAAAATAGTTAATGAGCAAATACTGGTATTAAGTTTTAATCACAATAATTCATGCTCATACACACACTAGAGAATTTAGGGTGTGAAATGTTTAGTATGTTTAGAGGTTAATGTCATATTCTGAAACACTTTATTTTTTTTATACTGGATACTGATGGTCATTCTTGTTTGTTCTCGTTTATATTGCAGATAAGTCATGCTTCAACACTCTTTTTAACTTTGAGGACATGCAGGAGATCACGCAGCATTTTGCCGTGGCGCATGTGGATGCTCCAGGCCAGCAGGAGAATGCAGCACCTTTCCCCACTGGGTAAGAAGGACTATTCTTCCTTACCATGGACTGTGTTTACAGTGCTTACAAAATGGTTATATGATAATGATACTGCAATAACTGATATGAACAAGGATACGCTTTTCTATTTTCCTCATTTTCTCCACAATTCGGTCACCTGCCAGTTCTCCCGTCATATAGCAGCTATTTCTGAGGCACGTGATGCCAGTCACAGTATCTTTTCCAACAGCTGCTCATTCTGCATCATAGGGCAGAGTAACACACTCGGAGCGCTGTCTAACCTTTTCTGCATCCACAAGCCCGATTTGCTAGTGTCGCTGTGATTGACAAGGGAGAGAGTATGCCATCTTTTTACTCCCTTTGCTCCCTGCCACTTTTGCTCCCTTGATTCTTGGACATGGATGGCTGTGGCATTGTCAGGATACAAACTTTCCCCACCAACTCCTGAAGATAGGGCAAAAGCGTTCCCATTGCACCACATGGATTTTCTAACCATGTTTTCACACTATTGTCAGGTGACCTCTCATTTTCTGTGTAAGCCTGTAATACAAAACCATGGTTCTAGTGACATCTGAAGTAGTTCCATCCAAATGAAGTTATGGTGTGGAAAAGCAAGAAATCCAAACATTTGTCTTTGGTGAATTCCTCAGACCAATTCAATTAAAAAAATGTCAGTTTACCCTAAAACCTCTGCTCATACAATGCCAGTTCCTGCCTCCAATTATGCCCAATTCTACAGCATTTGGTGCTCAAAAATATAAATAAAAGCATTTTTTGTATTTTCCTGGGTTAAAAAAAAATGCCTTTTACATTGAGGTGTATACATTTCACAGTTGGATGCATATACTTTGGCTGCTATATAACATATCAGAACTTTAAATGCAGTGAAGTAATCATACTAATGGCAAACACCTGGTCTACTCAAGTTTATTTGTGAAATTTGATAATCTGCCTGAATCTGATTTATGACCTAGTTCTATATTGTTGCTGCGAAAGTCAGTCAATAGTGTCAACACACACATCATCATTCCAGATTGGGTTAAATTAGTCTACATTGTAATGCTCATTTATGTTTTCTTTAACACATAAATACAAACACTAAAGCCACCTGCTACATGAAGTGAAATCATGCACAGCGTGGAAATATCACACTTGCAAATAAAAACACCGTTCTTCTTGGCAGTGTATCACTGGCAATTGCGATGATGCTTATTTACCACAAGGCTGTTGTAAGGCGTAGACTTGAGGCAGAGCGTATGCTTTGAATCTTTATTTCAAAGCATCTGTTCTAATAATACTGCAAGTATGTGACTAAACTTGTCAGGCATGGTATCTAAGGGTTACATATAACAGAACACAAGTAAAAATTAGCACGCTGCTGTGTAGTTAAATTAAAAGAAATAAACAAATATATTGTTCATGTTTATTAGATAAATAAATAAATAACACCTAAAAGGAGTTGCTGGTATGTTACTTTTAGGTCTGCAAGAATAAAAAAAATCTAAAAAAAAAAAAAAAAAACCTAAAGTTGATTACTTTCCAGTAGCAACGTGCTAACAATCTGTTTATAACGACACATTGTATGTTTTGTCCATTGATAGTTACACATTGTTACATGCTCAAAATGTAGTTCCTGTTATTGCTTATAACAGCTTTAAACAATTATTCTCTCACCAGATTCTGATCTCTTGAAGGTAGTAAGACCAAAAAATGCACCTTGCCACGTTACAGAGAAAAAGCAAAGCTCTCTGCCCTGAAGACTTTCCCGTCTAAGATAACTTAAAATTACCATTTTTACCTCTGATTGTTACAAGGCACTCATGCTGGAGACTCCTTCTGAAAATGTTCTGAAAATAAACGTCTCCTCATATAAAACCTCACCATATCAACACCTATTCAAGTCTGTATATGTGAAGCGTCTGTCATAGGTCCCTGTTTAACAATAGAAACAATAATGTATTAGAGCAAGTACCTTAATATAGTCCTCTGATTCTTGCTGCAGTTATAGAACATTAATCAGCACCTTTTGACCAATCAGATTTGAGAATTCAACAGCTGGGTGGTATAAATGTTAATAACATACTGAATACAGTAGCTCATACATCTCATCATATCAGTAGGCTGAAATGTTGAGCTGTCAGTGTTACTTATACAATGGGGGATTGTGAATAAATGTACAATAAGACACAGTACTATTTGTCCTGCATTACAGTATGTGTTCGAACGGACACCCTCCAATACCGAATTGAATATTTGGAGCAGATCCTTTTTCACAGACAGCCACCACACATACAAGCAACAGAAATGCAAAGCTGTAATGCTAAATACCTGTTGAAGACTGATGACTTCAGCTGATGATGCTGAACTTTTTTTATTATTCCTTGATAGAGTGCTTCAGTTGCTATTGTTCAGCTGTTTTATTTAATTTGTTTTACCCATACCATATGTTGCAATAATTGTGCATCGTCGTTTAGTTAGCATCTTCCATCTTATGTAAGTGTGAGTCATATGATTCTCTCTCTCTCTCTCTCTCTCTCTCTCTCTCTCTCTCTCTCTCTCAGGTTTCAGTACCCAACGATGGATCAGCTAGCTGAGATGCTGCCCTCAGTCCTGACCCACCTAAAGTGAGTCTCGTGGCCTCTGAATTGCCATAGTGCATTACCTCATGAAAACACCAGGATATTGATTATGATTACTTATCATTTATATTCTTTCGTATATTATTTTTCCTTCTCTTGACTGTTTGATTGGAATGGATTTCTCTATATTAAACCATCTGTAGGATCAGTAGTGTGATTGGCATCGGTGTTGGCGCTGGAGCCTACATTCTGACCAGACTGGCAGTAAGTGAACTCTGTTACTTAATAAAAAGGTATCAATTATGTTATTTAATAAACTTTGGGTCTTTAGAGTACCATTAGTTATCATAGTCAAAATGTATACAGTGCATCATAATAACAGATTGGTTTTTAGGGTCTACGGTCAGCAATAAGTACTAAATCCTTAAACCCTCCATCACTGTTTGGGCAAATCTCAGTCTGAAGACTTCGACAGTCACACTGGCATCAGTTATTCAAGCATAATCATACTGACACTATTGTTCCCTCTCACATAGCTTACACACAGCTTCAGAAACATAGAAGGCACACACATATTAGGTATCACTCAGTCACTTACACCTCCCCAAGTCTCATCTTTCCAGCAGAACATAATTAATCTGTATGAAATTGAAGAGGATTTGCTCAGATTAACAGCTTGGAGCCCTGTGTACAGCCTCTAGTGAGCTCCTTTTACCAGGATTTTAATACCGACTCCAGACTAGTAACAATAGGGCTTTTTATTAGACTTGTATTAATGTGACATTCTTTTCCTTATGCTTCTTTAGTGTGTTTATATATTGATGAAAGTGCAATTACACCCTTTTCCTTTTGTGAAACTAGAATTATCCGACATTTTCAGGGTGAGGTATGAATGTGCATCCGGGGAAAGACTCGGTGCAAAGGCGTGTTAATGATGGCTAATTATAGTCCTCCCATATTCACACGTGGAAGTGTTCACAACAGTCTGAATAAAGCAGAGCAATGTGAAGCGTCCTCTTTCTCATGCGTTCTCTCTCTCTTTTTCTCTCTCTTTTTCCATGCACCATAGTGTGCATCCATTATGGGTTTCATAACTGAACCACTTGCATCCTGAGCAACTGATCTTGCTTTGATGTAGGTCATGTGTCTGATCGTCATTGAGTTTAAGTTCGTGTTTAAAACCAAACGTGTGAGCTGCTCAGTTGCACTGATGAGAACAAGGTGAAGGTGTTTGCATCCGAGTAAGTCATATGAGTGGGTTGTTTAGGTTGAAATGTGATACCTGGAAGTCAAAGCCATCTCACAAAAGACACTTTTCTCACATTACACCACTTCCTTTCCAGCCCATTTACTGAGAATGCATTATAGGTATCCAAAGGTTTATCAGTGTATACATTGGCTTCAAATATTTTTCCACTTCTGTTTTTACAGTACGTTCTTAAGCCAAGGTAGGGATATAGTATCAAATCAGACAGTAGCTTTATTTTCCAATTCCTCTTTCTTTTTCTTCTCTTCTAGCTGAATCAGCCTACTCTAGTAGAGGGACTGGTTCTTATTAATGTGGACCCCTGTGCAAAAGGATGGATGGACTGGGCCGCCTCAAAGGTAAACAACATGTAGAATATAAAAGTATGCCTTTTTTTTCAGATTACTTTCATAAGTGAAATTTGGTTGCCACGTTTGTGTGCAGTCTACAGAACATATTTGTTTGTCATAAGGTTGAGGTGTGTGTTTCTCTCTGTATGTCCATGTTTTAGTTGTCGGGATGGACCAGCAACCTGGTGGACATAGTGATGGCACATCATTTCAGCACAGTAAGTCTTAATACACAATGCATTGCCTTCATAGCCTGAAGAGGCATATCTGTCCTTGTGACTGTAGCAAAAAAAAAAAAAAAAAGACTTTTAACATAACGTGCATTAAAGTCTGGTGAGGTTAACATACAAAGAAATATAAGCAAGAAAAAGATGATCATATGATATGGATTCTAAATATTATAATTTCGTTGGTTATCCAATTTCATATTTTTGTACATAATTAGGAATTTAATAATGGGTATGACATGAACAAGAACTAGAGAGCGAAAAGAATGACAGGATGTTCGTTCAATCATTAGGATGAGCTGACAGAAAACCAGGAGATCATTCAGACATACCGTCTACACATTGCTCAGGATATGAACCAGGACAACCTGGCACTGTTCTGCAACTCCTACAACAGGTACTGCACAGATCCACAAGGACCGTCCTCCCCTCAGATCCCATTCTGACCAGACAAACATAAGTTATGAGTGCACCAGTACTGAGCTTTCTTTTTCTCCTCATAGCCGCCGAGATCTAGAGATTGAGAGGCCCGTCGTAGGGCTTAACGAGGAAACTGTCAACACTCTGAAGTAAGCGTGTACTCATTATCATGATATTGTTTTGTTTTGGGGTTTTTTTGCAGAAGGTCGCAATATACAGGTGTGCACAAGGCAAATAATTTTTGTTTGTGTGTTTTATTTGTTATATAGACTCCTGAATAATTGCAATATCAAATGTGTGTTCAAAATATGTGTGAATTTTCCCGCTTTTCTTTTCAGGTGTCCTGCGTTGCTTGTTGTGGGTGATACGTCTCCAGCTGTGGAGGCCGTTGTGAGTGATAGATTTCAATATTCAATGTTAAAACAACAAACAGAAACATCTAATCATTTATAATCCTCCAGTAAATAATCTACAACTTTAGTTAATGTGATTGACATAAATTAAAGAGTGCATATGTGGTTAATGTGTACTGTATATGTGTGGCAGTCTAGGAAAGCCAATCAGAAGTCACTGTAAATTCTACAAAAAAAACCAAACATGTTTTTGAAGAAAATTAGATTTTTCTGTCTATAACGTACTGACACCTCAACTTAACCATAATTATATTTCACCAAAATAAATGGAAATACATATATTTTCTATTTATTCTTGCCTAGGCTTTATGTCTGCAAAGATTACAATGACTAAAGATCCAGTTTAACATACTGACAGTTTGCCTACAAAATGTTTGTGTTATACATTCAAAAGTATGTGGACACCTGACCATTGAAAATTCCTTTCCAAAATCAGTGGCATTAATACGGAGTTGGACCCCCATTTGCTGTTATAACAGCCTCCATTCTACTAGGAAGGCTTTACACTAGATTTTGTGCCAATTCAGCCACAAGTGCATTAGTGCGGTCAGGCACTGATGTCAAGTGAGAGGGCCTGGTTCGCATTCGGCATCCTTGGCAAACCATGTCTTAATGGTCCTCGCTTTGTACACAGGGACATTGTCATGCTGGAACATGTTTGTGCCCTTTAGTTCCAGTGAAGAGAAACTGTAAAGGAAGAATTTTCACAATTCCTTTTCACTTTTGGGGGGTAACCTGATTTGCTATAACTTTACTTCTGGTTCAGATGCATACAAAAGAGAAACAAATTTCAGTTCAGGAAAGTGTGCAGTTTTCAGAACTATATAGTGTAGAAGTTCACCATGTGAGGGGTTTTCCCCTGGCCACCACACATATGCTAAAGTCACATGTAATGATGGTTATGGCTTATCTGAAGAAATCATTTGCAATGACTTTCAGTAAGTCATGGCTTAATTCAAATGTGTTGGGTGGGTTATTTTAGGCTAGAACATGTTGGTGGTTTAGAAGCTGTCACTTTGATCTATGTCTGTCTGTTATCTCTTTCACTTATCTGACTGTAATGAACATGTTTCTTTGTTCAGGTTGAGTGCAACTCGAGGTTAAACCCTACAAAGACCACCCTTCTGAAGGCAAGACAAGACAACCCTGGCACAATGCTTCCTTTAGCAGGCTTATTTTAGGAAATATAGTTTTGCATTTTGATTTTGCGCTTCTTCAATTAAACTAATATATTTTCTTATGATTTCAGATGGCAGATTGTGGCGGGCTGCCCCAAGTTGTACAAGTAAGTTTGAGTAAAAGAAACAAGCAATTGTAGAGAATCAGTTTGATATTTACCAAAAGTTTCCAACTTGTGTATATACACACAGGACATTTGTAATACAGCAGTATATTTGTATAACATTGCACATTTTTTTCCAGCCTGGTAAACTTGCTGAGGCCTTCAAGTACTTTGTCCAGGGTATGGGTTACAGTAAGTATATCTCTGACTTCTCTCTCTTTTCAATCAGTTCCTTCCGTAGACATCCTGTCTTTAACGTCTCACAGCTGTATTGCTTTCCCATGTTTTAGTCTGACCTAAGCTGTATCTTTGTGTCTGAAATGTCTCTGATGTGCTTTTTGTCACTTTAAACATCGTGTCTTTTGAAAAATTCACTGTCAGAAAGTTTCATGTGGAAAACGTCATCTCAGCAACCCCTTTTCCACCCACACGACACTACACCACCAAACATGCACATACACACACAGGCATGAACACGCAAGCACATGTTTGCTGGCTTGTTTGATTGTACAATTGTGGTACTAAATATATCTCCCTAACTGTAATACTAATACTTATGAGCAATACATTCTTAGACAGACAGAGTGAAGGAAATTACAGTATTACAGGGGCACATAAGATAGTTCTCCAATCTCTTAAGTAAACCCACAATAACTCCAAAACATATAGGGCATTACTATAGTACAAAATTAAATCTTTTCAGCCACACCTCCTTTTCCTCCAAGTTCATAGTGCTGATTTCCCTGAATTGATGTAACTCGAGCTACACGTCACAATACTCATCTCAGAGTTAAATTTAGGACCGAGCCAGACTAGCTTTCCTAGTGCCATTCTCAAAATGTGACTTTGTTTCCTGTGTGGCTTTGCAGTGATGCGAGCTTCAGGGTGTAAGTAAAGCAGCTTTACTCTGCCAGTATGCTGTGTTGCATGGCCTGCGTGTTCTGCTCCCCTGGCCCTTTGCTCTTTCCCTAACTTTTTGATACAGATGTGTGTGTGTGTGTGTGCGTGCATGGTAACTTGCAATGGACTGGCGTGAATGAATTGAGATGCAGATACATTTAATACAAGGCTTTGTTTTAAGACTCTTTGTTAGTAATAAAGGTCTTCGAGAGAATATTATATATTATACACCAATATATATACACACACACTCATTCATGCAATTATCTAATCAGCCTATCATGTGGCAGCAGTGCATTAAATCATGCAGATATGGACCAGCAGCTTCGGGTAATGTTCACATCAACCATCAGAATGGGCTTGATTGCTGGTGCCCAGACGAGCTCGTATTTTCCTCCTGGTATTTTCACGCACACCAGTCTCTAGAGTTTACTCAGAATGGTGCAATAAAGGAAAAAAAATTCTGCTCATGGAAACCCCTTATTGATGGGAAAGGTCAACGGAGAATGGCCAGACTGGTTTGAGCTAACACATATGTCACAGTAACTCAAGATAACCACTCTGCACCATTGTGGTGTGCAGTAAAGCATCTCAGAATGCACAACTTATCAGACCTTGAGGCAGATGCGCTACAACAGCAGAAGACACATTGGGTTCCACTTCTTTCAGCCAACAACAGAAAGGTGAGGCGGCAGTTGGTACAGACTCGGAAAAACTGAACAGTTGAATACTGGACCAACATAGCCTGATCTGATGAATCTCGATTTCTGCTGAGGCACACAGCTGTTAAGAGTCAGAAATTGGTGCCAGCAGCATGAGCCAACCTGCCTTGTGTCAACATTCTAGGCTGGTGGAGGTGGTGTAATGGTGTGGGGAATGTTTTCTTGGCAAAAACTGGACAGTTGAAGAATTGAAAAACATAGACCTGGCCTGATGAATCTCTATTTCTGCTGAGGAACACAGATGGCAGCGTCAAAATTTTGTGACAACAACAAAGTTCTTGGACCCAACCTGCCTTGTGTCAACAGTCCAGGCTGGTGGAGCTGGTGTAATGGTGTGGGGAATGGTTTCCTGGCACACTTTGGACCTGTTAATACCAATCAATCATCTCTTGAATGCCATAGCCTGATTGGGTAGTGTTGCAGACCATGTGCATCCCTTGATGGCCACAATTTACCATCTTCTAATGGCTTCATGACCATGACAATGAGTTCAATGTTCTTCAGTGGCCTTCCCAATCACCGGATCCGAATCCAATAGAACACCTTGCAGATGTGGTAGAACGGGAGATTCGTAGCATGAAAGTACACCAGTAATACCTGCAGGAATTGCATGATGCAGTCATGTCAACCAGAATCTCAAAGGAAATTTTCCAACATCTTGTGGAATCCATGCCACAAAGAATTGAGGCTATTCTGAGAGCAAAGGGAGTATAGTGTTCTTAATAAAGTGTTTGGTGTATGTGCCCATGTGTGTACAGTTCATTTATTTGTGCTATACACCAAAGACATTTGGGTTTGAGATGAAAATATGGAAATGGAGACGAGTTTAGGATTTCAACTTTTATTTCCTGGTATTTAGATCAGGTGCTGCTCACCTGAGTTACGGTCTGGTGATTGACTTGGTCTGTCTAAAACCTTCCACTTTTTCCCACTGATAAAGTCCTTTGTTGAGTTGTCAGTTGTCTTGCATCATGATAAAGTTCCTCCTGATTAATTTGGATGCATTTCTCTGTAAATTGGCAGACAAAATGTTCCTGTAACCTCCTGAATTCAGTCTGCTGCTACCATCGTGAGTTACATCATCAATAAAGATTACTGAGCCTGTTCCAGAAGCAGCTATGCAATGCCAAGCACAAGCCCAACCATGTTACACAGAGAAGCTTGTATGTTTGGGATCATGAGCAATTCCTTTCTTTCACCACACTTTGGCCTTTCCATCACTTTGGTAGAGGTTAACATGGATCCAGAATTTGTGAATTTATGGCTCATCTCTGCATTTCTTTGCAAATTCCAATCTGGCTTGATTGATTTTCTCTTTTTTCAGATTCAAAATGGCTTGCTTTTCTCCCATAGACATCTCTCTGATCTTCATGTTGGCTTATCCTTTTTAACACCAAATGCAGTCATCACTGCAACTGAAGGCTAAAACCAAGAGTAGCTGCTCTCTATTTATTGCTGTATTGTTTAAAAAAATCTAACAGGACACAACGTGACACCTGTCAGTCATGTTCCAATATTTTTGCTCGCCTACAAATTGAGTGGTATGATACAGACTGTGCTATTTTCTGTGTCGTTTAACACATCTACATATAAATACCAGGAAACAAAAGCTGAAATTATAAACTCTCTTCTCATATTCATCTTTTGATCTCAAACCCAAATGTCTCCAGTTTACAGCAAAAACAAAATAAAAAAATTAATTGGCATTTCCATTCAAATAGTTTCGGAGGGGACTGTAGCTCCAGCTCTCAGAATTCAAAACTGGCCATTCATATATTTTAGGTGAAATTTTATAGGAAGGTGTTATCATAGACACATCATTTGACAAATACTTTTGTGGAAAGAATATGTGCCTTTGGCTATTTTTTTTGCAAGCATTTACTCTTATTGGAAACTGAAACAAATTTTGTCATGAACACTTTCAGTAATTCAGTAATTAGCTGACCCTAGATGTCAGTTTTTGAGTGATTTTTAATTCTGTTTTTCATTACCATGAGGATGATCAACTATGTGACGCACATGACAAACCTCAGGGGCTGTACGACACAGTTATCTTCCAAATGTTGCTTATTCATTGTGACATGATTAGTCATCTAAAGGTCTCCTGGCCACACTCCATATCACCTCTCAGTATATCAACGCATAAACCAGATCTTCCTCAGAATTTAAGAATACACACTTGTAGTATTGTTGTATTGTATTGTTGCTAAGTGGGCTTTGTGGGGACTTTTTTTGTTGTTTGTTTGCTGCTCGTGTGGAAAAGAACCTTGCTCTCCTTTATTTAGCCATGCATAGTCAATTAATTTTTGGTAAGTTCCATTTTATGAACAAATCAGATGGAGGTCCAAATACAATACCATTTATTTGCATGATGAGGTTGTTGGTAAGGTTTCTTGCACAAAAAGAACAATATTATTTGGGTAGTTGTAAAATTAGGTCTTTATTGTGGTCTTTGTACAATTAATGGGCTCTCTGGTAAACCTGTGTTCAGAGGTAGTGATTGATGAGAATTAGACATTTGTTTTCCTTCAGGTTAGGTTCTGGTGTAGGAGTCTTGTTTTAATCACAACCACCGGGTTAGGGTTTGGGTTAGACTAACTGGCATTTCAAAACAGAAAATGTTCTTTGTGTTCGGTATTGTTCAGGTCAGACATTTTTGTTTAAAAGGCTTTAGTCCTAAAAGTTTGAAAGGGATATTAATTACATTACATAAAAATGGCAATAAAAAAACTACAAACTGATGTTAGGAATTTGACTTCGCAATCATCTGTAATTTTATTGTTATTTTTTATGTTGTCTGTGTCGGTCTGTCATTTGAGCAGTTTGGGTTTGGCTTTTTATCTTTTGGTGTGGGTAGTTTTTTTTTTATTATTATTATTATTTTTTTTTTTTATTATTATTATTATTATTTTGGCCTTGTCCAGCCCTGTCAGCTATTTCATCCTAGTACATTCTGGGGCTTGAATGCCAGTAGACACATCTTAAAGATTCTGGAAGAACATATACAGTCTGCTTTTCACAAGTTGTTGATTGAACAAGTTAATTAAGTAGGTTTTAATCTTTTATTATTATTTTTAATTAAATGCAATGGGGTTATCGTCCCACAGGTGAGCCTTTCACGATTTGTATGCTGCTGCTGGATTTCTTTCATTAAATCATAAAAACCAATGAATGGAGTGTTGAGCTTTTGTATTCTTATGGAATATTAGAATATTTGAGACAGTATTCTGCAGGTTATTTGAATAACAAAATAATTGGTAATTGCTGCTCTAGGTACAACATTTAATAAAACTTGTCATGTCAGAAGTCGGTCTTCTGGTGTATTAGCAGATGCTGTGTCTTGTACGAAGAAAGCATGAGACCAAAAGCAGATAAATTTACATTACAATTACTTAGCAGTAAATTTGATTTGTTACAAGTGTGGAAAAACCAAGGCCTAAGTACTTAAAGTCTAAAATGTGTATTATGTAACCTTCCATTTATTCCATCCATATTTTGCCTGTGAGTTCTGCTCAGTGTTTGATTTATTGCAATCGAGGTAACAATGTAAACACTTCTGCAGTTAATGCTCTGGTTAAGTGAGAGTTAGGCTTGGCGTAAAGTAAGTTATGATTGATACTGGGTCTTTTGTGTATAAAGAGTAGACATATAGCCTCTTCTGGCAGAGTTGGTTTCTCCATAGACAGAGAAGGTTCTATCGCTTTCTCCCATGATCCTCCTGTTAATCTGTCTTTTCTTTATCTTCAGTCTTTAAAATAAAAAGGTCTTAGTAGTAACATCTTTGTTTTCCTCGTCTCTCTTCCTCTCTCCTCTTCCTCTTTGACCCCTCCGTCAAACGTGAACAGTCCCCCATGTGCTCCTCAGCCATCTGAACAGCGAAGCAGGTACCAGGAGTTTAGACACCACTTTAGGCTGCACTTCCAGTGTCTTGTCCCCTTATTTGTCTGTTCAGCATCTATCTCTCTCTCTCTCTCTCTCTCTCTCTCTCTCTCTCTGTTTCACCCTCTCTCAGCTCTTGCCATTCAGCCAGTCCCCTGACATTCAGTTCTGTGTTTCTCCATGTCTCTGCATCATGGTGTTAGTAGCATGATTATGTGGTCATTACTCCAATATGCTGTTTTTCTTCATGTCGAGAGGGTGTCTGTGTGAGCACCCTGGGGACGGGTTATCAAAGGTATTCCTTTTTTTTTTTTTTTCTTTTCCTTCTTTTTTCTTTCTTTTCTCTGATGCTACTTTTTTTTTGTAAACATTAACCTGAGCTCTTTTGCATGCTGCATCTCTACATGGAATCCCTGCATTTCTACATGCAATTTCCGAATATTCATTTTTTCAGCCACAGTAAAAATGAATTGGAACTCAGTTGTAACCCAGGGATTTCCCTTCTTTCATATGAGAATAATGACGAAGTTGCAGTGGCTAAAACTTGACATGCTGGTTTTATGGCCACAGGCAGGAAGACACAAGGCTTATTTGCAGACTTGGAAGAGTTTGACCACCTTGCTCCATTTGGCTTTTATTTCTATGTAAACTCATTAGACCCACTGGCAGATCCAAACTTCCTCACTCCTTTTTAATTTCACACCTTTCCTATTAGTTTCACTGTACTGAATGAATCGTAGTAAGCAACATGCTTTGTGATGAATAAGTGATTATAATAAGAAGAGAGTTAATAAAGAACATGTTTAACAACACTTAAGCCTTGTGCCCTTCCAACCTTGGCCAAGTCAGACAGCTAGAAATAAGTTTGTACTGTATTGAAATCTCAGCAGTGTGTAAGTGCACTTGATTGCTGCTGAACTGGTACTTTCACCTGTGAAGAATCCCAGTGAAGTTACTCATTATTCTCCCTGATACTGGGCCACCATGCATCACGAATGGAATGTCACGAACACAGTATCGAACGTGTGCTTCTTTCCAGATCCAGCTCCACGTCACAGTAGTTCAATTCTGTACATTCTAAACTATTTAAATGCCTTTTTCAAAGTCATCCTTCATTTATAGCTTCACCACCTTTGTTCATATTTCTTTCTTTCTCTCTCTGTCTCTCGCTCTCTCAGTGCCCACTGCCAGCATGACGCGCTTGGCACGCTCTCGTACCCACTCAGCTTCCAGCATGAACTCCGTGGAAGGCGCACGAAGCCGCTCTCACAATAACTCCCAGGAGGGCGCTGCTGCCAGCCCAGGTCACGAGATCCAAGCCAGATCACAAACCATGGAGGTGTCCTGCTAAATCTGCCTCTAATTCTGTCTCCTTATGCCACATTCTCTCACATATTTTCCCTCATATTCATAAGTCTGTACGCATTTGTTTGTTTTTTATTTAAATCTTAATCGGTTCCTGATATGTGCATATGATGAAGACTGATGTCTCTTTGTTAGAAGTGTTCATGTTCAGAAGGCACTTGTTGTTGAGAAGGATGAATCTTCCTATTGCTTTTTCATACTATAGAGAAGACCAAACTACATCTCACATCTCTCCGTCCATCTCTTCATTCCATTTGGTTATGGCGCACGCCACTGACTTGTATTTTCTTTTGCTTTTGACCACAGTTTTCTGTTCTCCTGTCAATATTCTGTGCTTCGTGAAAATATCAGTCTCTAGATTGCAGAATAGTTGTTAACCTTGTTTTTCTGTACATTCTCACAAAAATCTATTGATAAGCATGCCCTTTTTAATGTAACTTAATGGACGTGTATATTGGGATTTGTTTTGTTCATCTGTTCTGCAGATACTGTAGACCTCAACCACCCATGGGGTAACTTTGCACTGTAACACAGATGTATTGATATATTTAGACCAGAACACAGTTTTTCTGGCATAGCTGCCTTTCAATAAACTCTTATGAGTTCTAGGTAAAACCCATTTAGAGAGAATGACCTGGGCAGAACAACCAACTTCACAAACACATTAGTCTCTATAGCCTATTGAGAGAGGAAAAGAGAGACATGGCCATTCATTATAATCTCGTAGTAGTTGTGGTGAATTTAATGATTTAAACTATACACTCCCTGCTAACAAATATTTGACAAAGGGGTTTGGTTTTAACTTCCTCCACCCCTCCTGTACAGTGAATAGCTATTCCAGTTTACTTGAACTGTACTGATTACTTCCTCTATTAGATTTTGTAGCTATATTATTATTATTATTATTATTATTATTACTATTAATATAAATACTATTGCTATAATGTATCCTTGGATGTGTATTCATTGTTGCTCTATGATTGTACTGCCTTGAGTGAGCTTGTGACATCAGGCTTTGTCCTCTAAGCATATAGGGGGTGCTGTACTTCTGCTGAGTGTATTGATTTGTACTAATTAATAAAGTTAGAGGTTATACATAAACGTGGTGTTATATATTTTTTTTGCTAACAAAATAATATTGAATGTTTGACTTTTTCATTGTACAGTTTGTTAAATACCCTACGCTAACTGCTGCATCGACAAAAATATAGAGGTGTACTGGTCTAAACACTACTTTTTTTTTTTTTTTCTCTCCCCCAAATCATGCTCCTGAAGGAATTCTGCTCTCATAATAAGTTTGACCAATCCCAAACATTCCTTCAGAAACTTTGATCAATCCTGCCGACTTCCTCAGAAATTTGGAACAATTTCTGCCTGTACTCACAGGTTTGACAAATCCTGACTGCTTTCTCAGAAAGTTTGACCAATTCCACCAACTCCCACAGAATCTTTGCATAATGCAGCCCACTCCATCAGAAAATTTGACATATCCCCCCCACTCTGGCAACAAGTTTAGCCAATCAAGCTGCTTTCCACAGAAATTTTCAGCAACCCCACTCACTCTGGCAGGAAATTTGGCCAATCCTACCCTCTCCAGAGGCAAATTTGACCAATTCCGATGACATTTTCAGAAGGTTTGACCAATCTTCGTGTGATCCCAAAGAAAGTGAAGTTTGCATGAAGTTTGGCCAGTCCTGCATATTCCTGAAGAAAATGTGACCAGTCTAGCTTACCCCCACAGAATATTTGACCAAATCCCTCCAACACTGGCAGAAATCTCGACCAGTCCAGCCCTTTGCAGAAGAAAGGCAGACCAATCCACCTGCTTCCTCTGAAAGTTTGACAAGTCCTGCTCTTTCCTGCAGAAAGTTCACCAATCCCACATTCACCTGCAGGTTTGTTGTACCTGTCAGCTATATTTTGTAGTAATAGTATTATTGTTATGTATTATAGTAGTACGTTTGTTTGAATATGAAATGTAAATCACCTTTATTTTTTCATTTTCCTTGCAGCATTCAGGGAATGAGGTCTGGACTTCCCAAGACTTTGAGCTTCCTTTTCGGAAGCCATTCCTTAGTTCATTTGGTGCTTTGGGTTATCATCTTGTTGGAGGATTGCAGGTTATCAGTGTTGCATTTGCACCAAACATATTTTTTTTTTTTTAGAAGTAAGGTCTCGTCACCATATAATTTAGGTGTTTTTTTGTTTGTTTGTTTGCCCTTGTCACCCTACCCCACAGCCCAGACAGGCAGAATATGGGAAACTGTCACATACAGGGGGGAAATTCCTGCAGCTTCTTAAATGCTACTGTAGCTGGTGGTTTTCCTGCTGTATTTTCTCCTTGCCTTATCAACTTGGCAATTTTCTGCACTATTTGATTATCCATCCTCCGTAGGCAGAAGGTTGATCATTTTCACTGATGGCCTTGTGAATGTGATTGTTTTACTCGGAACATATAGTAGCTACAGGATTCTTATAGAGTATAACAACTTATTCAGCTAAGGTTATTATATGCTTTATACTTTTAGTTATTTTTTCTAAATAATTTGAAGTGTCTATTTCACATTAAAGATTTCTTCCTGATTTACATAACAAAACCATGCAGTTTTTAAATGTGTAACCTAAAAACCCAACCAAGAGTTTTAAGGAGTAAAGGAGTGAAGACTTCACGTGCAGTGAAAACTTCTGTGATTTCTGTTTTGAGCTTTTTATTTCTGGAGTAAAAAAAAAAAAAAAAATCCTTAAAAGACCACAACCTACAAATACACTCCTAGTAAACAGTTCGGTGTTTTATCGAAATGGTCTGCTGTATTTGTGTGGAAAAATGTCAAAAACAAACATATATAAATATATATAAATATAAATACTGCAGTGCACTTGAAAATTTCCGACCAGTAACCAGTCATCTCTTTCTGCGTTTGGCCACAGGTGGTATGCAGCTATTTATAGACTTGCTAACCAAAATTCTGCAACTATTCAGAGTGCTCACTGTGATAAGGGATGTTAGAATGCTGAGTCCATTTTCCGTTGGCGCTAGAACATACAGTGAGGCAGTCAACACGTATCTCACTTATCTTTGTATCTTTAAGTGATGAGTATATGTTGTTTTTAATGTACGGACTAAATAATGCGGCTATGTAAGCCACAACTAGAAATTGGTTTTGTGAATTTGGTTTTTCATAATATGGGCACTTATCGATCATATATCATGCATTAAAATTTGTGTCCTAACACTGTACAAAATTGCTTAAGCTAGCAGTGAAGAAAAAAGCTGTAATATATGTAATCTTGAAGTGACCTGATAAATACAGACCGTAAGCAACAGACAGAGATGAGACAGATAGAAGGCTGCATAAGCCTTTACACCTCTGTTCATGTAACGTGTTTCATACAAAGTGTTTCTAACACACGTTGCACTTTTTTAATAAAACATTTTAAAAGAAGGCTTAATGTTAATGTTTTATCAAATGTTTGCCAAATGTGAGAAAAGTGAGATTTCTTCTTCTGCATTGGATTTTTTTTTTTAACCACACTGCAAAAAAAGTACATCTTATCAAGTGGAAACATCTTGAATATAGTCATATTTATATAGTATTTCCTATTATAAGATTAGTAAACCTATTACTAGACTGGCAAAATATATATATTTTCAAGCTTTAAATTCTTATTCTATTTGCAGATACATTTGCTTCTTTCTAAAAATAAATGCATAAAATCAGCAAAGTTATTTGACAAGAGAACAAGATTATTTGAAACTTGAAATTAGTGAGGGGAAAAAAAAGAATTCTAGAAATAGGATGAATAATTTTGGGTGTATTGCTTTGGGTATATTCCTATTTTAGCTGAGGAGAGGACAGTCCTTGTGTACATGTAGTATGAGGTGCAGAACAGTTGCCAGTTCGTACTGGATCATATCCTGTGTGATGTGTAGGCAGAATGTCCTGGTTTTCTGATTGAGCAAACATCATCTTATTATATAATTATTCATTATTTTTTTGGCTAAGATGGCTTTTTTTTGCCATTATCATTTGGTGTGACCATCCATGATGTCATGCAGTAACCCTATTAAAATTCAAAATAAGACTTCTGAGTTCTGTGGCTGAAATATGAATCACTGATACACTGCAGCTATAGGAGACGGGAATTCAAAACTAATGCGTGTGTTTTTTACAGATGTTACTGTACTTGTAATATGTTAAGCATATGAAGGACCAATATATTGGTCACACTACATGATCATGTTTAAGACCCTGGCTAATGAATGAGCATGTTGATGAGCATAAAATTGCAAAATTCACGTAGTTGCATTTTAAAAAACAATTTGCCAAATATGTGCTTTATTTTTTAGATTTTGTCTTTTCAAAATCCTTATTTGTCAGTGACCCAAATATAGCACCAAGCATATCACAAATATTTCAGTATTTAAGGGTGCCAGTTTTTACTGTTGTTGTTTTTCATAATAACAGTTAATGTGCTGAATATGTTGCCCAGCTTTGCACCAAATTTGGAAAAAATAGTCACTGACTTTTGCTTGTCAACAGTTGGATGGCTGGATGAATCACAGAGATTTGAAAGAAATCATCAATTAAAGTAGCAACACCATCATTGTTACACCATTTTCAAACTCTAATGTATTACTCAAGCATTACTTGGATCCATTTAAAAACAATGTTGTTTGTCTTCACTATAATTATTGATTGGCTTCTTTTCATTTGGTAAAAGTGATGGTATAAACGTTTAGAAGTTTCTCTGCACCGACTCACAGGAAACTGCTGCTAGTGCATGTTGTGGGTTTGTGTGTGTGTGTGTGTGTGTGTGTGTGTGTGTGTTGTACATAACGCAGTCTGCCTCAGTTTGTTTTTCATATCTCTGAACCACAGAAGGATTGACAGTTTCTTAGAGCACATGCATCTTTCTACAGCAGGCTTCATCAAACGAAACGCTGCCTTCATTAGAGGCCTGATCTTCAAGTCACATCTTTTCTCTGACTTCGTACTCGTCCACCAATCAGAAACACAGCAACTCATCGCAGAGCCTGCTCTCAACGTGTCTACAACGCCAGGAGCGAGTTGTTTTTGACACTTTTTTTTCTTTTTTTTTTTTTTTTTTTTTTTTTTTTTTTTCAACTCTGTGCCAAACGGACGATCTGCAGCCACTGAGGAGAAAGAACTGGTATCACAGCTTGGCAGAGAAATATGAGGTAAGCATAACTTTAAAGCACTGATTAGGATTCCTTCGAATATCTCAAAGTTGAAGAACATAAATGGCGGCTTGAGATTGCAGCTAGGCGTAAGGTTAAAAAATATATATATTTTTGTTTTGTCTTGTTTTGGGTGAGATGTGGTGCTGAAATGTCACTTTTGAAAACCAACCATGCTTTAAAAAGCTCAGCACCTGACCTCTGGTGCTCGAGAATGAACGACAGGTCCAAAAATCTGGCCGAATGGACTTACAACTGAAGCAGCTACTGTTTTACCTCTGTCTTCCAAAAAAACCAACAACAAACAAACAAAAAACAAAACAAACAAAAAAACAAAAACAAAAAAACGAAACGTGTAATAATTAGCGAAAATGTCAGTTATATTTGAGATTTTCGTACATTATTCATACGTTCATTTTCATCAGAACATAATGACGTATTGTACAAGTGTCAAAACGTACATATTAATTGTTGGATTCTGAATCCTTATTATGCTGTACTTATGTTAGTAGAGTAGCATGTGTTTGTAGGTACTGTTTTTACTGCATACTAAATTCATTCTAATAGGGCTTGAAACGGATACTGTTTAGTATTAAGTTGAGATTTCTGTAGTCTTCTCAGACCCTCACGTATTTATACAGGTATGAGGAAACGTTTCTAACGGAAACTACAAAGCGCTTTTGTAAGTCACTGTGGATAAGAGCGTCTCACAAACGCTCTGAATGTGAAATGTAAATGTATGCAGTGTGATGTATCGGTCAGTGCAGCAGGAATGATTTCAGTCTCTGTCTTGGACTGAGAGAGACTGATGACCCGGTGAGACCATCTGTCTGACAGGTGGCTACTCGCTTATCTGTGCTGCAGCAATCTTATGAGTTCACTTATGAGTTTCATCGTATGAAATTAGCAGTCAGAGGATATTTGACAGATGAAAACAGTCCTTTCTGTTTATTGAGCATTTTGCTGAAGGCCTCGTGTTACAATATAGAATATTCCAATATGTTTTTGTTTTTGTTGCTACAATATGTATTATAGTATATGTAAATGTGGCTGTCGTGGCTCAATAATCTCTTGTGTCTTGGCTTCATCCTGAAATTTCTGCACCCCAAATCATTCTAGATCATTACCTTCCAAAATGTTTCCTTTACACTACTGAATATCACCTGCTCCAGAACCCGTGTCATGGCTTTATTCATCTTTATCCCTCATCGGTACCTATGCCTGAAAAACATCATGTGACCTAGGTTGTTTATGGTGCTGACGCATGTCAAATCTGTCCTTTCGCACATTTTATGGTGTACTGGTGTATTTGCAGATAATGGTTGAACGTCAGCGTTGTACTCGTTCTATTTTTAGACCGGACTTGCCTTAGTTCACAGAGATGTGTTTGCGATATTGAAACTGTGGTTGGAAAATGTTGGTCAGAGTGAAAAAGTGGTTTCATCATTCCTTCCTCCAATTCTTCAGAAAAACTGACAATTTTTTGAACAGTTTGGGAAATTGATTTGCGATCTTACCAGGTGCCCCCGCGCTACATTCTGACGTGCCTGCTCTGTGTTTTAATCTAGTCTGCAGTTCTGCTGATCAGGAGCATCATGGGCAGCAGGCCAAGTAAAGGGAGGCGTAACAGTGTCCCTCACACACCCCTGCTGGATTCGGTTGAGGCCCAGACCATGGGTGAGTGCAAGCCTGCCAAATACACCTCACCATACACAACGTTTCAGCCGGACAGAACAAACACACAGTATGATCAGTACAAGGTTATAACAGAACCCAAGTGGAAAAGTTCTGAACACATGACGGGGAAACAAGATCTAGAACAGCTGTTATAATAACGAGTTGTTTATATTGTACATGTGATCACTGGATCTCTTTGAGAATATTTTCTTTGTTGATTGCAGCTCTGCAAAGTCTATGCGTGTAAGAGCAGGATGAGATGTAAAGAAGGGTTCTAGCTTAAGAAGTGCAGTGATGTGGTCAGGTGATGAAAAAGTTTGTCGTGTTGCTTAATCTTTATGTCTGTCTCTGTCTGTCTCCAGATGGCAGGTACGTAGTGGTTGCTCTGTATAACTACCCGGCAGGAGCTCCCTCCGACTGCTCGATCAGATTTGGGGAGAGACTCAACGTGCTTTCTGAGTAAGTGTCTGTTCTTACAGCCTTATTATTTACATAGAGAACACACAAAAAGCTGTTGAAAAGTTTCTGTAACTGGATGCATGAAGGCATTTCACCACAGGGTCCGCGTATCCGAGTCTATTTCCAAGTCAAGCAGGACAGCATCATCGTTCTTCAAATCAAAATATTCTCCAGTAGGAAGTACTCTAGTGAAAGCATAGAGGACAGTATTAAAAATGTTAGTCATTAAGAAACCACAGGCTATACACACACACACACACACACACACACACACACCACTGTGTGTAAGGATATTGTGTGTGTGTGTGAGAAATTTGAGGTGTCAACAGCTTGACCAAAATAAATAAATAAATAAAATGAAGCAAAAGTGCATGAAAGACATCGTAAACGGATGCCATATTAGGACATCAATAACCCAATAAAGCAAAAGATAGTTTTTCATAACTGGTGAAATTAAGAGAGTAACGTGTGTGTGTGTGTGTGTGTGTGTGTGTGTGTGTGTGTGTGTGTGTGTGTGTAATAGTGAAGGTGAGTGGTGGAGAGTGAGTTCCTCAGCTACAGGAGTCGTGAGCTACATTCCCAGCAACTACACATGTAAAGTGTTTAACAGGTACAGTACACACCTCCATATGATGCAATTTTATACCTACTGTAAGGTACATACACTGACTCCTTTATGAATCTAGCCAAATAATGAATAATTATGTAATTAAAGCTAAATTAAAGCTTGGTAGACTAGAGTAGACTCACTGGTACATTACTGTACTGACATGTGGGGTGGTATCTTACAGTAATGTCCTGGATGATGTCATGTAAATTATTTGAGGGTCTTCCACAGGGGGTGACTTTAGTCAGTTTCCAATGAGGGGTTGTACTTCACTTCATTTGGAACAAGTATAAAGTACATTGAAAGGGTGTAAAATGTGTGTGTGTGTGTGTGTTGGAGGTCACAGCTGTGTACAGTATAGAACTCTTTCCACATGTGTGTATCACTCTCCATTGCAATACTGATCATCTGCGTGGTGTTTATCTTTCTCTCCCTCCACCTCTTTTTCTTCCTTGTCGCTGTATTCATTCTCAGTTTCTGTCACCCGGTCTTTGTCATCCTGTGTGTTCTTTCACTCTGTACCTCCTCACAGCCCCTGCTTTGTCTGTTACATCCGTTCACTTGAGAGGAGTTTTTTTTTTTTTTTTTTTTTAATCATCGTTTGTTTGAGAGTTGTTATTGTCAGTATTCAGGTAATCTGTATTCTAACACGCTGTCTCTCTCTCTCGCTCTCTCTGTGTGTGTGTGTGTGTGTGTGTGTGTATACAGGTGGCAGTTTGTAGGTCTTAGTAAACAGAAGGCAGAGGAGCTGCTTCTTCACTCTCAGAATCAGTGTGGATCCTTTCTCATTAGAGAGAGCCAGACAGTACACGGTGGGTTAACACACTCTCTCTCTCTCTTTCACACACACACATTATATATATATATATATATATATATATATGTACAGTACTGTGCAAAAGTTTTAGGCCCCCTATTTTTTTTTAGTACAGACTGTTATAGATTTTTATTTTATGACTTCTAAATTATTGAGTCAGTACAAAAACATTTTAGATTCCCAAACAGTTTTCTAGCACAAAATTAAATGTTGCATGTCATTAAAGAAAGCAGTATATTATGTAAGAGACACTTTTCAGACACAAAAACACACAGAAATAAGAAGCAAGTGCGACAGTTAAAGTCTCCAGAAGAACCGTGGCTGGTTCTGCAAGATACTCAATAAAACTTCCCAGATAATGTCCTTATAAAACTACTATTATTTGTAGACTACGAGTTTAATTTTTTTATTTAT
>JANDJT010000050.1:12275932-12290239 GCA_024331685.1 Stegophilus panzeri
TGTGCCTTTCCAAATCATGTCCAATCAACTGAATTTACCACAGGTGGACTCCAATCAAGTTGCAGAAACATCTCAAGAATGATCAGTGGAAACAGAATGCACCTGAGCTCAATTTTGAGTGTCATGGCAACTTTCTTTTGCTGGATTATCAGAAATTTAGTTGAAAATTGGATGTCTGTCGTATTTTCAGTTGGATGGCTTTCACGGACTAGAAATAAAGGATGAAAGGATTGCAACAGGAAGTAAATGAATAACTCACCCATGCAGCTTCAAAAGTGAAATCAGAAAATATATATTTGAAAGTGCTCTTTCTTAAGAAATTCTATTACAAACAAATACTTGTTATACATGTACAGGTACAACGTATATGAAAGCAGATTTACATCACATACAAACAGAAAAATATGAACTCGGTCAAGCAAAGAAATTTCATGCATCGTCAGTCAATCTATATCCGTTTCGAAAGCAACAAGAAAAAAAAAAAAAAAAGTTTTCTGAATTTACTAATTTATTGCCTTGGCAATTTTCTTGTATTTTCCTGAACAATCTAGACTCTGAATATGATGTTTTCGAATTTTACCCCATAATTTTCGGCGTATACTTTGACCCAGAAGAAAGGACAAGTGATAATATATTGATATTGTATTATTACATATTTAACTCATTTATCATCATGGTCGCTGCCATTTCTAGTGTCAGTCATCCACTTGTCTTTTCCTTAGGTGAGCACCAGGTTCAGCCAGATTGGTAAACATATCAGTGTACGTCATTACAAAATTTTAACTATATTCACCTGTATACATCTTTTTAGCTTTTATCCCTGCCTATTCCCTGTTCAAATCAGCTATAATCAAATCATCTCCCCCTGCTGCCAATCTTTTTGTGTGTGGATGAAACAGTTTAAAAAAAACAAACAAAAAAATTGCTTTGCTGTTAAGAACGGGAAATGAAATGAAAATGACAAAAAGCTGAGAATTTAGGATTTGGATGCTTGTTTTATACAAAACAGTCTGTGAATAAAATAGAAAAAAAAATTTAAATAGTTTTTCCATTTTTATGTTTGTTTTTCTCCCCAAAATGGAGATCAATTGAACGGATTCTACATGAATTACAAAATGTTTAGTATTTTGCTGATAGATTGCATATGACATTATTAGAAAATGAAGGTTACACTGCTCATTGTTATTTAAACATGACCCATCCAATATGAACAGTCACAGAAAAACTGAATCTCCACCTCTACCCATGTGAACGTCATGCTGGCCTTTCTCTCTGCTCTGACACAGGAATGAAACACAGTGCTTTACTAAATTAACTGAAGTAGTCAAAAAGTACAAATCTGACCTTTTAGTGCTGCACTGATTAAATTACAAAGTTTTGCTTGGGGAGTGAGAAGAAATAGTGCTGCTGTCGAGAAAAAAAAAAAAAGAAAGAAATAATAAATCATAGTGAAATATTTTACTGATTATCTTATTGAGATTTGGTCATTTCCAAATAATCAATCATTCACTCAGGCACTTATGATGAGGCTTGAATGTCCAAGTAATCCAAGTCCTCAGTCAACACTCGTATCAGCTTAGATTTCAACTTGCAATGCTTGGGTTACCAAGTTTAAAGATAAAAACCATCAGCAAAATTAATGGAAAATAAATGTTGGGTCTCAACATCTGAAATTGGAAAAATATGTCTCCTATGAAAGTATTTTCTTCAACTCATAATTATAGCCAATGTTTAACAAAAGTTGGCATTTTAAATGCCATACATCGGTTAACACAAATCCAAAAATATTGCATAATATTAAGTATTGTACCTGTTCCCTTAAGACTATTAGTGAAGAATTGCTCCATTTGCATCAATGGCACCATTTTATACATTTACCGCAAACTCAGCAGTTCTTCAACACACACACACATACACACACAGCTTTGCTAAAGTGCAAATATCTGAATTTGTCATCATTTCTGAATGGTACAGTATCTCTACAGGAAGCACACAACATCGTCAATATATAAAACATACACATAACACCAGTATACAATGTTTGCTAATATAGTACTGTATATTAGACATTTGTAAATGAGTATGACGGAAGGAAGACTTTATATAAAACACAATGTTCTAGATTTTTATCTCAGTGCCCATACGATTCTAGTTCAGATGATATGTTTGGAGGAGTTTTACATGACACTCGATGCTGGAGGATATTACCCGTAGGTTTTGCAAGCTGCATTCATGAAAACGTACTAAAACACAAAATAAAAATGAATAAGAAAGGGCCTTGCAGCAGTTCTGCATTATGTATTAGGAAAAATAGATCACATTAGCTTTGCAGGTTTATCCTAGCACAGTAGAATCTGGATTGAAATATTTAGAGTAGTTTATTTTGAGTTCTCAATTAGAGCAGCTGTTGGCTAAAAGCCAACAGAATAAAAGATAATGCTGTTTGCATGACATTCACCAGCGCTGCTAATTAACACAAAGCACAACTGCTGACTGACCCGAGTATCAGAGTCTCCCGTTGTCAACTACAACGGAAATGATACTTTTAATACTGATACTCTACAGCAGCGGTGTCAAACTCATTTGAAATAACGAACCTCATTACACTTGAGCCAGACTCAAAAAAGATCAGTTTAGAAGACCAAGAACACATCGTCAACTCCTCTTAAATATGTTCATTTAGCAGTGTTCATCTGAAAGGTAGAGATTAAACATACAGGAATATCACCTACAGATGACCAGACTGCAAAATAAAAGACATTTTCTAAATGGTGGTTTTACCATTTGTACACAAAAGTTTGCATAAATATTAACCCCCCCTCGATTTGGGATTATACATTATATATCATGACTCTACACAACTCGATATATAGTTTGAAAATATGTTTACAAATAAAAAATGTGAAAGTTATGACTGCATAAGCATTCACTTTTCCCTTGCTGCTTGGGTAAAAAATAAATAAATAAATAAATAAGTTCTCGTGGAAAGAAATGTGGTTGCAGCATCAAATTGGTAATAAAATGACGTTTATTACTCTATTTTGCCCCCTACTGGAATAACAGACTTTATTAAAAAAATTTTGATTCAATTATGGTCCACACGATGATTTTAATTTCACGTTTCACGTTTATCAGTCTGTATGTTTGACAACCCTGCTTTACAGTGTCTGTAGAGTGTGTGAGTAAATGTAAGAGACGCATAGGGTTGTCACAGAGAGGAAATCTCCATTATTAATCTGTGCCTTTCAGTATCCTAAAGGAACAGGAAGCGCTGCAGGCTTTGTATTGGTTGCCACTTTAAATACATATTAATGTTCACTGTGACACTGTAGCTATTATCTAACCATAATAAACAAAGCACCAATAACTTTGGGCAAACAAACTGGGCCACACGCTATATTTTAACGGAAAGTTTAAAAGTAGAAAATAATAGAACACAGAAGCACAGTAAATGCGCTTTAGTTCAAATCAGCTCTAATATAGAGCACTTTTTTCAACCAGAGCCTTAAAATCTCTTACAGAACCCAGAACACGACCAAATACTGCACACTGAGTCTGATCACATACTACTGCTACAGGCGTGTGATACCAAGAATATAAACTGTGTTCAAGAATGCATATATTGCATAAAATACAGATGAATAAAACCTTTCTATACTGTGGGAAACACCTGAATGTAATCCTCTGTAGAGACTGTAAGTTCATACAGTGACAAAGGAGAGTTCTGATTAATTAAAGATAAAAAATAAAAAGTAATTTTTGGCAAACTGATATGGAAGACAGACACGGGAACTGGGAAAAGACTTCCCTTGTTAATTGTGTGTTTAGAGTTGAAAAAACCTTCTCTTCGTCTAACATTACTGCCATATAATCTTCCCCGCATTAGTGCTATGTGAGATTAGAATTAAAAACCAAAACAGGAGTTAAATACTAACTATAAAACACACAGACTCGGTACTAGCCTGAAGTGTGTAAATAGATCCTCTTCCTCTTCCCCCAGAACTTAGTGTAGACGTGCATCAGCACTGACCACTGCTAAACATTAACATGTGCCACTGGCAACCTTTTATTTCCCCGCCTCTCATATGGGCCAGCACTGATGACCACAAGCCGTTCAGAAGGGGCTCTGGGTCAGTTTGCGGTAGTGTGGCATGACCTTGCTGTCGGGAAGGTAGAGGGCCATCTCTAGAGCCACCAGGATGGTGAATTCGAAGGCGATCAGCTCGCGCCGGCTAAGACGGAACCTCTCCTCCAGCTTCTGGATGGAGAAAATAAGTGGCAGGGAGATCATTAAACCAGACAGGGGAGAGGGCAAATTAAACCTTTAACAAATGTTCTGATTCTCAAAAATGTGTGTGTGCATGTTGGAGCATGTGTTTGGAATTCCAGCAAAGGTTTAAGACTGTTATTGTATGCAGCTTGCATTCCATCACTGTATTAACTAAGAAAGGAATAAAAGCATAGTCCTTTGTGTGTTATTCCACTTATACCACAGCAATTTGCTGACGATTACAATGTCTAATTTATTAATGAAGGACACTTTGCACATTGTAATGGTTTATAGTTAGACTTCATGTTGTGGGATATCAGAGAGACATGTTAATTCCTGTTCTCCCGTACATTATAGCAAAAAACAAAAACATGTTTTTTAAATCTGTTTATTATTAGTTTACTTCAAATTATTTGGAGACCCTGTGTATGAGCTGTGATTACAGAAACAATAACATAATAATAATGAGCGCATTAATATAAACCTATCGTTTGTGTTACAGCTAGAACTACTTTGCGAGCCACGCTGTTATATGAAAATAATGCACGACTTTTGACCAATCAGATTCAAGAATTCAACCACGCTGTGGAATAAATATTTAATGCACATATACACCAATAATAATAAATTAAATGAACCACTAACTATTGACTATTTAGACATCAAAATTGTTGATGTCTATTTTTAGCTAAGTCAAACATACTTGATCAAATTTATTTCATGATCACAAACTCAAAACTATCTTTAATTACCTTGATAAAAAGTGAGGGCTTTCATGTGAGACTGGGGAAGGGGGCAGGGCTTCCAGGGTGTCAGTTAATACCAGGGAGTTCAAAACACCTATGTAACTGTCAATCATTCTAGTTCACATCTTGATTGGCTCATCTACCATGTTTAGTGGGGAAAAGAGGAGACTTGTCTTTGAGAATTTTTGAATGACTCATTGCAGCATACTCTGATGTTATAATCAGTTCCTGTGCAAAATGTGTAAAAGTTGGCAGATATGTAAATGATTATTTTAAATGTTATGTGATACAATTACTTAATAAATGTCATATATAATCATTCGCTACATTCATCAGGTCAGACTGAATAAACAAAGAAAAACTGTAGTTTTGTAAGAACAGTAAAAATATTAATCAATAAAGTAACTTATAAAGACAGTAAAACATGCAAAATACAAAATATCTGGTACATGTACATGACAGTGTGAAGTGACAATGTCATGTAGACTTGGGTTGTGTTTTATACTATGGTGTGATATATTGTCCAGATAATGTGGCCAGTATACATGTGTGATGGGTCTAAACTCACATCAATCAGCTGTTTGACTTCTTGTTTCTTGAAGTCACTGCTGATTTTGGCAGCCAGCAGGAGGCAAGCGGCGGCCACCAGCTTCCTGTTGTGCTTGTTGAGGCGGCCCTGAAGGACGAGTTTCTCGAAGTACGCAAATGCCATGGCGATGGTCACCGGCTGAAGAGCACACTCCTCACCTACTGCATGCATCTCTCGCTTCAGACTGATCCCAATATGAGAGAGAGAGAGAGAGAGAGAAAGAGAAATATATTGTATAAACAGTAGTATTGTAGTGTGGAAAGTGGACCCTTTTGTGAAGAGCTGAAGCTGCAGGTAAACCTTTAAACTAGTTCACCTTTTCACTAATGTCTCCTCAAGCTGTGTTATCTGTGTGTGTGTGTGAGCGCGCGTGCGCGCGTGCGTGCGTGCGTGTGTGTGTGTGTGTGTGTGCGCGCACTTGATATGTGCACTGGATCTGAAATACCAAGTTGTTTTAGTACTATTTAACCCACATTATTAAACTCATATCCACATTAGGTCACTGAGGAAAACATTAAGAACAGACATGTCTGGCAGCATTTTGATGCAGAGAGCAGTCATAATGTGCAAGAGGTCTGGTGGTTTTTACTCTCACGCATGTAGGGGAGCAGGCGGTCAGATATAAACCTCATTGAACAATAATACATTTGCAATGAAATTCCAAAAACATTGCATAACTTGTTTGCAAATTAAAATTCACAAAGTTCTTTAATCCAAATAGAGTTTTATTCCAACACTCTTAGGAAATGAGAACTTTCACAAAATTTTGATTTTAACCAAAGCCAGAGTGTTTGCTGCTACTGTATCACTACAGACTAAAGCTGATATTTTCCACCAACAAACAGGAACGTTTATTGGATGATACTTTATTACACACTATTAAAGTCCCTTTTCTGTTTCCCCCTCTCCTAGCAGTTACCGAATATATCTGTTCATTAACTCTTAAGGATGTTTTTGAATGCCTACCTTCGGATCTTGCTGAGAGTTAGCTTGATGTGAGGAAATTTCTCCTTAAAGGTCTCATTCATGTCTTTTTTCAAATCTGACGGCTTCACATACTCTATTACTGTAGTCTGAGATGCAAAGAGAAAGAAAGAATGTGAATGATTCGGACACTAAGGGGGAAAAAAAAAAAAAAAAAAAAAAGAATAAGCACACACTCATGTCATAGCATTTTAAACAATACATATTACAAAAAAGGTCAGACTTCTCAATCACCTGTTTTTTATTATTTGAGATTAATTAATTTTGGGGCTAAACATAAACAATCTTGAATGACTGGGATGTGTACTAGCAAATACTTGGTAGATTACAGATTTCTGTTAGTGCCTTATGTACTGCTGATATATATATGTATGTGCTAAAAAAAAATAGCAAGCGTATACTTGATTTCTAGACTTTGTGTAGTGCAACAAGAAGAAATAAAAATTTAAAATGAATCGAGATATATATTTTTAGTTATATTTTACTGTGTTCAAAGAAAAAAAAAAAAAAAAGATGGTTCCTAGTTCTCATTTTTATTTTTAAGCAAAAATGAATGAACACAACATACACTGACCAATTAAAAAACAAACAAACAAACAAACAAAAAAAAAACATTGTTTACTTCTCAATCTGCAAATTAAGTAATTACATCACAGTAATTACTCATGCACTACATTGCAGAAGCAATAGCTTTATAATAGTTTTGTTATAACAGTTTGATCTTCACTATTTTGTCTTACTGTGATTCATGCAAAACCCAAAACATGAGCTTCTGTGTTGTTATTAAGTCTATATCTAAGCAGTCAACATTTTCATTTACAACCCATCTATATCAAGTCAACAATTGGGTCATCAATGAGGTCAATTATTAAAAAAATGTCCCACGACTGTACCATTTTAAACTGTAATACAGACAAAATATCACAGCGAGACAGAAAGGAGGAAGAGACTGAACCCGTCAGTGCAGAAGAGGAAAAAGCAGGTCAAATAGAAATCCATTTCATCAATGCAGCAAATGCCCTTCTATATGCCAACTGAAACTGAATGTCTGTCACAACATTTCTTATGTACAGAATTGTGTAGAGATACAAGATGAAGTCCATCTACAACAAAATATACAAAAGAACAACACCAACAAAAACCTATGTGCCAGTATCAACTTTGCAGTCTCTGAAACTTTTTTTTTTTTCCAATCAGGACCCAAGAGACCTTATGTATAGCGGTCAAAGAATTTAGTGAACTGCATTAACGGAAGATACTTCTAGTTTTCATTAAGTATATTTGCTAAGCAAAGCATATAGACTAGTGTACAGTACACTCTGATAAGTTTTCATAATTTCAGCTTTTGTATGCTAATTTATCATCCAGGTATCAAATAAACTGTGTCCTAGCTGGGGGAAATACCTGCAAGGTACAATATATGACCAAAAGTTTGTGGACATCTGACCAATCAAACCTCGTGCTTTTTGAACATCCCATTCCAGATTTGTGCCACCCTTTGCTGTTCTAATAACCTCAAATCTTCTGGGAAGGATTTACACTAGATTTTGGAGTGCAGATGTATGGATTCAGCCACAACAGCATTAGCGACATCCCTTCCTGATGTTGGACGAGGAGGCATGGGGTGCAGTCAGTATTCCAGTTCATCCCAAAGATGTTTAGTGGGTTTGAGGTCAGGGCTCTGTGCAGGCCGTTCAAGTTCGTCCACTCCAACCTTGGAAAACCATGTCTTCATGGAGCTCACTTTGCAGGGGCATTATCATGCTGGAGCACATTTGGACCCCTTAGTTCCAATGAAGGGAAATCTTAATGCTACATCATACATAGACATTCTATTCAACTGTGTGCTTCTAGCGGCAACAGTTTGGGGAAGACCTGCCTATGGGTGTGATGGTGAGATATCCACATACTTTTGTCATATAGTGTACATGTAGGACTTTGTAATGAAATGTACCACCCTAAAAACACTTTCTTTACAGATTTACCATTAGCATGTGGCAAGTGATATAGAGTGGAAAGATTAGCAGAAGATCATGGATGAACCTGAAACTGACCTCCTCACAGACACTAGAACAAATCAGTCACAGACATCTGTTATACACTAATCTCTTCCTAAAGGACAAAACAGCCAGTGTTGATGACTCATAATAACAGTGTAGCTCTCATTTAATCTAACATAAAAGGCTACACATTTGCAAGATCTCCATATTTCATAGGTCTCATTTTTGTTTTCTTACCATATAGGAGGCAAAGATCAGGACTCTCTTGTGCTTCCCACAAGGCCACTGCGGGTCACTTAGCAGGTTGGGGTCATAATCAGTGTCATCCACACCTGAAAAACACACACACACACACACACACACACGCAAAACACACACACACACACGTTAAACTCGACAGAGTGTATTTATACTGTCTATACAGATAAAGGTTAGAAGGCTTGATTAACATTCATCATTAGTAACTGCTTTAGCCTGGTCATGGGTTTTGTGGATCTGGGATCATTTATCACTTGTGCATACACATTTTTGTATTAAACCATGAAGGTTTCGATGCAATATGATGTATTAAGTTTTGCCTGTGTATGACGATGTGCTTATATTTCTGCACACTCCTTAACATGTATATGCAGGAACCCCTAGTGGTTTATAAATTAATAAATAAAAAAAGTGTAATAGCGGGTAAATTGATTATCAGAGCTTTCATTCCGCTTAGCCTACTGTCAATCATATCAGCATAAGAGAGTAATTGCTGATCTCGGTGCTCAGAACAAGGTTCAGATGAGTGACACAGATGAAATGTAAAGTAAACTCGTACATACAACACAGATTTAAAAGACTGATGATGCCCTGTTTCAAATTTAGGCTCGTGCAGCTTTGAGGAGGGAGGATCATGTTTTAGTCACCACTGGAAACTCTGCTGAGAGGGAGTAACGGATCATTAGTCGATTTTATGTGCCAGTGCAGCTTAATTGATCTCTATTTAAGAGGATTCAGCCACGGGCATGTTTTAAATAGAAACTTGAAACAGATCTGGCATTTCCCGACCAACTACGAGTCGAATAACAACACATATTAACCTCATTCATATCGCTAATGCTGCAATACACTGCATTTCCAAAATTGGCAGAAGAAAAGACAGCAAAAATGACACATTTTCACACCATCGAAGAGTTTCAAAATGTAAAAAAAATCATATTTAGTATTAGAAAAAACACTTCTAAAAGTATCAAATAAACCATTTTTATTTTGTTTAACTTCGTGCATCAGTAGCTCTACTTCCTCGTCGGTGAAGTTCCCCTTCTTAGACCTTTTGACATGCTCCATGTCGTCGGTAACAAGCAGTCCCATGAGCCGACTGCTTGGCCTTTTAAAAAGAAGTTTTTTAAAATATATGGTGATTTATGGGCATTTCGTTATGCAAATGAGTGTGGCCGTGCATGAGCACATTAATTTAGAATGTTTTGGATTTATCAATGGACATTGTGATACATACCTCTTTTTCTGTGTCATTTCTAATGCTCAAATTTAGAACTTGCTCCATGTATGCGTTGAGGAATGAGACTCCTGGAGTCTAACCCATGAACACTGGGCATGAGGCAGGAATACACCCTGAATGGGACACCAGTCCATTGCAGTGCATCTCTCTCTCTCTCACACACACTCTCACACACACACACACACACACACACACACACACACACACCCCTAGGTGCAATTCTGCATAGCCGGTCCACTGACTGGCATGTTTTTTTGGTTAGACAAACCCCACACGAACATGGGGAGAACATGCAAGACTCCACACAGAAACCTGAGCTCAAGAAAACATGAACCCTGAATCCTTAAAAATCAAACAAACAAACAAAAAAAAACAAACAAAAAAAACACACCAAACAAACAAACAAAAAATCCCATTTGACTGGATAACAAAAATAACATTCTAGTAAAAGCTGTATTCTATGTTTTGCTATTTTTTAAAATACATGTTTTAGTCCCAATGCTGGCTACATTTGCATGGTCTGAGAATGGCAACCTGATTTCATTTACATACAACACACAGAAATTTTATTTTTTAAAATCACATATCACTTATGTAACTGGTCTGAACCATTTGAAATCAGTAATTAATGCTACATTTTCTCTATTAGTACATTTTTGCCACCTGGAACAACAGTAGCACCTAATTCACGTATAGCATTAAACCCATTTTACAGTAATGTCAAATACGCATCACCACAATCACAACACTACAGCAGCCGTAGATCTACACAAGCTAATATAACTGGTTATCATAATTAAACAAATCATTAAAAATTCCCAAATGCCTGAGGTTGCTTTTAAAATCACACCTTTTCTGTGCAGGAGAAGTGCCTATCAACTCTTACTTCCCATGCCAACCTGGTAATGCAGGATTAATATTTTGCAATCTTTACAAAACAATTGTTATGGTTTAACTGGCATATATATTATAATATTTTAACCTGTGAACGTATTTAAGCCTCTGTCTACACAGTGCAGCCAAAAATGCTCCAAATCCTCACTTCACTAACACACAGAGATGCCATGTGTATGGTTAATGAAGGGTTTCTAAATCAGGCAAAAGGATGCAGTGCACAATAAGAGCTGTTAATGACAGACAAACTGACTACCAGAACAACTCACACACACACACACACACACACACACACACACACACACACCCCTTAAATAATATTATTAATGGCCAGCTGCAGCATGTTTGTTGCCACTTCCCTTCAAATTCAGTGAGTCATATAGCATGTTGGAGGCTATTTTAAGCCCTGTGTGTGTGTGTGTGTGTGTGTGTGTGTGTGTGTGAGAAAGAGATAGTGTGTGTGAGTGAAGCAGCCTTCATTTACATTCCTCAGACAACATAATGAACTATATCCATTTTTAGCAGACCTGGTCTACGCTGATTACATATACAAGTGTTTAAAGAGTTAAGGGATATACAGTATATATTATATGATTATCACTTTACAATGGCACTTGTCAAGGGGTGGCATATATTAGGCAGCAAGTGAACAATCAGTTCTCAAAGTTGATGTGTTGGAAGCAGGAAAAATGGGCAAACGTAAGGATCTGAGTGACTCTGACAAGGGCAAATTGTGATGGCTGGACAACTGGGTCAGTGCATCTTCAAAACAGCAGTGTGGTGTTCCCCTTATGCAGTGGTTATTACCTACCAAAAGTGGTCCAAGGAAGGACAACCAGTGAACCGGTGACTGGGTCATTGGCGCCCAAGGCTCACTGATACATGTGTGTGAAGGCTAGCCTGTCTGGTCCGATCCCACATAAGAGCTACTGTAGCACAAATTGCTGAAAAAGTTCATGCTGGATATGATAGAAATGAGTCAGAACATGCAGGGCATCGCAGCTTGGTGCGTATGGGGCTGCGTAGCTGCAGACTAGTTAGAGCTCCCGTGCTGTCCCCTGGCCACTGCCGAAAACACCTACAATGGGCGCATGGGCATCAGTCCGGGTGCGTGTGCGTCATTTACCTGGGGAAGAGATGGCACCAGGTTGTACTATGGGAAGAAAGCAAGCCGGCAGAGGCAGTGTGGTGCTCTGGGCGTTCTGCTGGGAAACCTTGGGTCCTGGCATTCATGTGGATGTTACTTTGTACCACCTACCTAAAAACATTGTTGACTTGACCTCCAAATTCCCCAAATCTCAATCCGATTGAGCATCTGTGGGACGTGCTGGACAAACAAATCCGGTCCATGGAAGTCCCACCTCACAACTTACAGCATCTGCTGCAAACGTCATGGTACCAGATACCACAGCACACCTTCAGAGGTGTTGTGGAGTCCATGCCTCGACGGGTCAGAGCTGTTCTGGCAGCACAAGAGGGACCTACATGATATTAGGCAAATGATTTTAATGTTATGGCTGGAAATGCATAGTGCCTGTGACAAAACTAAAGGTTATTAAAATGAAATACTTTTAGCAACTAAGCCAATTCCACAAGTCAGTATATCCCCTGCACCCCATCCCGTGCAATTTCCCATGCACCATCACTCCATTTGTACTGGGTTCCTAAGCAGACACAGAGTCTGGATCCAGCACTGGCACCTTGACAGTGGGGATAATCTTTTATTTGTATAGCACATTTAACAACAGACATTGCCACAAAGGAGCTTTGCAGAAATGCAGATTCATAAGTAGATCCTCACTGAGCAAATCAGAGGTAACAGTGGCAAGGAAAAACTCCCTGAGATGACCTGAGGAAGAAACTTAGCAGGGTGATCAAGAGGATGTACATGTATGCCTATATAAGTGTGCGTGTACAGGTCGTACCCAAGTCGAAGCCTACAGTGCTGTTGAGGCGGGATGGAGGGTAGCTGGTGCATTGGATGCTGTTTCTGGAGTAGGGCATCTGCAAAGCGATTTCTGGTGGCTTCTCACGAACCAGAGCATTGGTGGGGTACAGAAACTGGGCATAAGACACAGTCTGAAACACACATGCACACATAATTGATATGGCTCACCAGTCAATTTCAATCTGTCATTTTTACATCGCAGTGTCACTGTTAGTCTGCATTGGGTTTTCTCACATGACTGTAAATGGGCCTGCTAGTGCTTAGCAGGGTGTCAATCATACACATCACAAAACATAAACATACTGACAGGCCTGAGAGCTTGAGGGACAACTGAAATAATCCAGTGAGAGTCTAAACTCTTACCCTGCCATAAATGCCAAGCTCCACCCCTTCCAGTCCAGGGAGCATCTCTAGTGTGGTGGAAATCCCCCCAGATGAGTGCCTCCGCCTGGGGGTGCTCAGGGCTGGGTCACTGAGAAGGATAGAGAGAGGGGAAGAGAGAGAGACAAGCTTCACTCTTTTTATATCCCAGTTAAATATAAATTTGTTTAAAACTTTAGTTTAAAAATGAGTAGATAGACAGACAGAGAGATAGATACAGTTGTGCTCATAAATTTACATACCCCTTTCAGAACCAATAAAATGTTAATAATCAAATGAATAAATAAATAAATAAATAAATAAATAAATAAATAAATAAATAAATGAGGGATCATAAAAATTGCAGTTAGTTTTTTATTTATTTAGTTCTGCCCTGAATAGATGTTTACAAATAGTCCACAAGACAATAATAACTGAATTTACACAAAGGAACCCATTCAAAAGTTGACATACCCTTTAATACTGTGAGTCGTTACCTGAATGATCAACAGCTGTTTTTATATTTTGTGATAGTTGTTCATGAGTCCCTTGTTTGTCCTGAGCAGTTAAACTGCCCACTGTTGGCAGTGGAAAAGATGGATCTCAACATCATATAGTCACTATTGGAATGGGGTCAAATATGCAGAATATGCTGGACAAGTAAAGAATGTGCAGGACCTGGAGGATTTTTCTGAAGCAGTTTAACTGCTCAGAACAAACAAGGGACTCATGAACAACTATCACAAAATAAAACAAACAAAAAAAAAAACAGTTATTGATCATCCAGGTAACAACACACAGTATTAAGAATCAAGCAAACATAAACTTTTGAACTGGTTCATTTGTGTAAATTCAGTTATTATTGTGTCTTGTGAATTAGATGTAAACATGTGTTATGTGAAATATTAAAAAAAATATTAAAATTTTGCAGATTCTGCAAGGGATATATATATATATATATATATATATATATATATATATATAGAGAGAGAGAGAGAGAGAGAGAGAGAGAGAGAGA
>JANDJT010000050.1:12302587-12322570 GCA_024331685.1 Stegophilus panzeri
CCCCACCCCCCCCCCCCCCCCCCCCCCACACACACACCCCAAAAAATCTGCAGTGGACAACAACCATTAGCATAGTTATATAATTGCCATTCTTGCCTCTGACTCGTGCCTCCCATGGTGTTGTTCCAGTCCGCCACTCAGGATGTCCGCCACTCTCTGATGTAATTAACACTGCTGTAAACACTTACTTCTTTATATCACAGGCTGTAATAGACCCATGATGTCAGGACTTGGTGCAGTCGACTAGGAATAGCCTTTCTGTACGATCTAATACCATTAAGTCAAGATAAAGAAGTCTATGAGTCTCAGACTCTGCTATTACACTATTACAGTCCTCAACTTTGTCAACAAATGCATGATTAAAGCCTTGGCTAAAAACTCAGGCTACATTATGGATTCTGTTGACATGAGGCTTTGGGGTTTGACTAGAGCTAAACTACAGGGTGGGGGGAAGAAAAAAAAAAAAAAAAGCGCACAGTAAAAATGACAAACGCCCCTGTGGCTGTGAGGTAAGGGAGCAGATTCAACCATGCTCTCTGGGTGGGAGAGATGGCATGCTCTTTCTCTCTCCCCTGTCAATCACTGAGACACTAGCCAATAGTGAGCACCTGTCAGCTCATGTATGTGGAAGAGCCTGTGATGCCCTGTGATGGAGCGTGAGAAGCTGTTTGGAAAGACGTTGGCTGGCTTGACATGTCTTGGACGAAGCACGTTAGCCCTCATCCTCCTGGGTTGGTAGTGGTCATGTGATAGGGGAGAGCTGACTGGTGGATGACCAAAGTTGGGCAAAATATGAGGTGGGGGATTTTGGAGTAATAATAGCTTCGATTAGGCAGCATTTTCATAAAACAGAGCACACTTTTTCCTCCTAATTCACTGTGACCAATGACCACAAAAGTTGCACCACATGACCTCAAGCACACACCTTGGGTTCAAACAAAATGAATCAAACACCCACCTGTAGCGAGAAAAAAAAATACTTTCGTTCTAAACAAGTGTTTAATATTACATAATGAATATTAAATTCATAAGTCACTAAACAAACAACAACTAAATGTACTCTATGAAATGACGAAATGGAACCAGTGAGTCATGGCTGCATGTGCCATGACTCCTTCATGTCTTGCCAGTGACACGTTATGTATAGAACTTTTATCAAAACTGAGTCTAGGCTTTGATAAATGATGACAGAACAAATAAATAAATAAAGAAAGAAAGAAAGAAAGAAAGAAAGAAAAACAACCACCTTGTGTTATCTTTTCATTGAAAGCATTTGGGGTGGGGTGCATTTAAAAAAAAAAAAAAAGTGGTGGACATATTTCATTTAAACTTTAGGAGGACACACAACACTCTTGGCACCCTAAATATGGGTAAGGTTTTATACTACATAGCAGGCTTTTGATTTTGCTCAGGTGTTAGGCTATGGCAGTACAAATGTGCCAGAAGATCATTACTTCACAAAACAGAAGAGCCATCATGCACAAACATCGGCACGGAATTGAGATCTCGGTTCCAAGCCAAATCAAATAAACAAACAAACAAAAGAAAAGCGATTCCTATTTAGTCAAGGATTTGTGCACCGGATGTAGAAACGCTTCCATCCCCTCCAGATTCGATTCTTTTCACATCTGAGGCTGTTTTAGTGCAATGTAAGCCTCCTCTGATGCTGGACAGGGAAAACGTTCAGGCCTGCACAAACCATACGGCTTGCAGACGCGCCCGTGTGTTCAGCTCGCTTTTGATCTCTCCAGGTGTTTGTGAAAAATGTCAACTTCCTACCAGGTATCTACTGATCCTCCACCTTCCTAGTTTTGTAATAAAGCAATACAGATGTGCCTGCAAGTCGTTCTGCTTCTCTTGCCGCCAGTCATAACCGAAACCACACCCCTTCTGAAGAAGAAAAAGGGAAGCCAGATGTAGGGTGGCTAGAGAAAGCAAAAACCAGCCGCTGCTCAACAGCGTGCACTATCAAACCCCTTATCGGCCAGGGCGTGGAGTTGAGGTCTCTCACTGTTTTCTGTCAGATAAGTCGACAAAAATGGACTTTATAACGTTGTGCCTGATTCGTTGCCAGGTTTTTTTGCGTAAACACGACTCGTGTCACTGGAGTTCTACAGAAGCATTTGCTCACTTTAGGGGCTGCTGAACAGTAAGAAGGGGGCATAATCTTTTACCATGTCCAGTGTTTAGTCTCTTACGGTTTCATAAATAAACACACTGCATGACTCAGATTCCTCATCTTCGCCCAAAGCATGACAGAGTTTCAGCAAACCCTCCACATGTGTAGCTTGACTCTGGGTTCTACTGATCAGGACTTTCTTCCTCTTATCTGCTTAGTTACACGGCTTCAGCTCCTTGCAGGACATGTAAACACAGGAATGTGTGGGAGCTGAGGGAATATTTGGAGCTTCTTCTTTTTTTCTTTTTGCCAACTAACTAACAGATCACCTGTTAATGCTGTTCTCTGTGAAAACAGGGTGTGCTTTAACTGATAGGAGATCTGAAACTGAGCAAACCGAGCAAAGGTTTTAGAGATTGTGCAACCAAATGTTAAAACAGTCAAATGGCTAAAATTTTGTGCGCAGATGACGTGATGGAATTGTGTGCGCGCGGGCGTGTGGTCAAGTTCACGTGCGTTTCAGTATGTGTAAACAGTGACGCTTGCATCTCACACGGAACACGGAAGTGAGTGACCGATGGATTTTGTTTAAAAACAAAAACACAGGACACAACACTTTAGCTTGCCTCGTGTTACGGTCACAGGCAAAGTTACCTCGCAGTGACAAGTTTGTTGTGCTCCTTTTCTGTCTGTTTATGAAACAATAAAGACTACATTTCCTCACCTCTGCCTAGAATCCAGAGATGAAGCGCAGCTCTGGACGGACAGCAGGGTCGGGGACTTCCGCGCTCCGACTGGACTTGGCTGAAGGCTGCAGGGGGACAGCAAGTTCCCCTGTGAGGACGAAAAAGACCCCGGAAATGTCTCCGTGCTCTCAACGTTCTCGTACTCCGAGTCTGAGGGCAGCACGAGAATAGGAGGCACACTCAGGAGTGCGCTCGCGGCAGACAGGTTAGAAAAGGTGCTGTAGCTCCCGACCGCCGGCGACAGTTCGTTCCCCGCTGAACTGACCTCTGTGCCGTCAAACTCAGCCGCACTGTTTACGTGAATCACCGGCCGGCCGTCCAGGGAAATGTTAGTCAGAAACAACAGAGCTGCGCGTCTCTTCCGCGTGTCTTTGGTTTTTCGTGGATGCGTGTTGGCCGGACAAGCGCCGAGCGAACTGCACGCAGCAGCCGCCATTCTCCACTGAGGAGAGGAGCACAGGTCCTGCTCCAAGCCGTTCTACTAGCGGCGCGAGAAAACCCGTCCACGCCCACCTCAGCTCATTGGTGCAGCGACGCGAATTATGGTAATTAGGCGACGAATTCCGAGATGTGATTGGCCCAGGTGCTTCATATGTAACGAACACAACGGCTGAAAGAGAGCAGCCGTGAAAAAACCCCGAAGGATTTCATCTGCAGGTACAGTACCGCTGCTTAGTCATCATTTACTTTATCATGATCATTACTTCTTGGATCTATTAGGATCTCTGTATAATAATGATTGGCAAAACATGCATTAGATACAGTATAGTGTAACTATTGCATGGATTATTACAAATTTTTTGGCCAAATGAATAGTATAGTATGAATTTTCTACCACTCCAAGCCTTGACCATCATACATTTCTTTATTCCAGATGTTTCATTTAAGATGTTAATCTAATGTAACATTTCAGCACGTCCTCTTATGTGTACATGTGTCAAATACAGCAAGTGAAAACTAACACAATGCATTTCAGAGTCAGTAGATGTGTTTGAAAGGGTGTCCTTTTCCATAAAAAAATTCAACAATGATCTTATAGTAATGTAATATTCATTTCTGTAGAGTCTCTATAGCAAACCTTTTGTAGCCAGTGACCCTTTTGAATGAAAAACCCACTGACCCTCCCCCCTCAGTAGCCTTATTATTATTATTCATTCAAGAATTCATTATTGTTCATGAATCTTATTTCATGAACATTATTTGAATGTGTACAATAATTCTGTCTGTTTATTAGAGCCATAGAGCTTTTTTTTTTTATTCCTGAACTTTCAACAGATACATTTGGTACAAGCTGACATTATTTGTAGGCCTAATTGTTTTCGAGTTGAGGTCTGGATTAATTCAAGGGACCAGTTAAATCGGCTAATAACTGTAGTAACTCAGTCATAACTTTGATACTGGTTGGTTGTGATTTCCAGCGCTGTTGCTAAATTAAAAACAAAGATCACAACCCCACCTTCTCATACCTCACTCTGAGAACAACTCGTGTATACTTTCCTGTAGTAACCTGTACTGGGCAAAGCAGTGTAACATACTGTAGCATTAAAATAGTTTGCATACCTCTTGCGGAATCTGCTAAATCTTACTACTGTTAACAAAATAAGAGGGATCATAAGACTCCCATGTTTTTGATTTTTTTATTTAGTTCTGTCCTGAATAAGCTATAAGCTATTTCACATAACAGATGTTTATATATAGTCCACAAGAAAAGATAATAGCTGAATTAATAAAAAAAAATTACCCCGTTCATAAAAGTTCCCAGTTAAATATAATTTTGTTTAAAACGTTAGACAGACAGACAGACAGATAGATAGTACAGTTGTGCTCATAAATGTACATACCCCTTGCAGATCCAATAAAATGTTAATAATTGTACAAAAAAAATAATAGTAAGAGGGATCATAAAAATTGCATTTAGTTTTTTATTTAGTTCTGCCCTGAATAAGGTATTTCACATAACAGATGTTTACATCTAGTCCACAAGACACAATAATAACTGAATTTCCACAAAAGGAACCAGTTCATAAGTTTACATACACTTGATACTGTGTTGTTACCTGGGTGATCCACGACTGTGTTTATGTTTTGTGATAGTTGTTCATGAGTCCCTTGTTTGTCCTGAGCAGTTAAACTGCCCACTGTTCTTCATAAAAATCATCCAGGTCCTGCACATTCTTTGCTTTTCCAGCATCTTCTGCATATTTGACCCCATTCTAACAGCAGCTATATGATGTTGAGATCCATCTTTTCACACTGAGGACAACTGAGGGACTTGTACACAACTATTACAAAAGGTGCAAACATTCACTGATGCTCAAGAAGGTAACGCGATACATTAAGAGCCAGGGGGATGTAAACTTTTGAACAGGATGATCGGTGTAAATTGTTAGTATTTTCTCTTCTGGGAGACATGTAACTATCTTATTTAGCATCTGAAGGGCAGTACTAAATGAAAACAAAAAAGATCTTTAAACAAAATACTAACAACTTACACTGATCATCCTGTTGGGGAGTGGGGAGACCTGTTCAAATATTTGTCTTTATTTTGTTTTCATGACCAAGTGAACAACTTTTTATGCAAATCAGGGTGATGTTTCTTGATTAAGACTGTGGGGAAGAAAATAGAATAGCATTACTGTATTCTAAAAAACTTTGTTGGAAATGGCTGGTTATGTGCTTTGCTACAATCACATTCATGTCACCACCAAATTAAAACAAGGCGCTTTAAATAACGTTTAATAAGGTTTAATACAAGAAATGTGTTTTTACTGGGACACTATATCAGAGTCAGCCAAGCTCTCAGAGCTCAGTATACATGTAGCTGTTTTCAATGTTTCAGTACATGCTTTTATCAACGTAAAATAAATACTCTAAATAGTCAGTCTATCATATCTTCTTGTCAGTTATTCTAAATATAAACATTTACTCAAAACCTATCTAGTGGTCACGAGATATGAAGAAAGCTATGCTATGTTCCACTCGTAAAAGTTATGTTCCACACAGGTGTGTGTGTGTCTGTGTGTGTCTGTGTGTGTCTGTGTGTGTCTGTGTGTGTCTGTGTGTGTCTGTGTGTGTCTGTGTGTGCGCGCGCGCGTAACAGAGCTGTGCGACTTGTAACTTGTAACATGTAACTTCCTAATAAGTCACATAAGTAGTTGCTTAGGGCCTGGAAACCACAAGTGGAGCCCCTAATAAAAACTGGCCTATGACTGTATATCAGTAACATTTAAAAATATAACTGCCAGCAGCAATTACGGGGCCAAGCACTACAGAGGCAAAGTAAGGAGATAAGCAAGCGTGATTTTAGCATGGTCATGATTTTATGACAAACTGTTCAGAAGTTATAAGTGAAAATGGCTTTTTTCATATCTCGTGAACACTAGGTGGTGCTGTTCCAAAACCGTGCAGACACTTTCATGTCATGATGACCATGACACAAATCAGCTTGAGTTTCATACGTTTTTGTCGGCATGGTCTGAAGATGATGTGATTACATTTTGGTAAAATCGGACGAACGGTTTAGGAGGAGTTAAAAAAAAGTAGGTTTTTTTTTTTAGACAGTTCAAAATTGCAGACAGCAAGTTCAGCCGACCATGGCCTAATTGATATCATTGTTCTCAGCCTGAGCCAAGGAATCTATCAAGCCCAGTCTCATGACAATGGGCAAAAGTACTCAAAAGCTATTAGCATCTCTTGAAACCACATTATATTTTTTAATAATGTTCCGAAACAATGTGGGTACCCTCAAGTCATGATGCCAATGATAGGTACTAAGTTTGGTCTGAATATGCTGATGCAGTACAGAAACATAGCTTCGTGTCCATTTTGGCATAATCACCATCAAATTCGTCCACACGTAATTTGAGAACGGTTTGGCTTATCAAAAAGCTTTTGATAAGTTTTTGCCAGCATGGTCTCATGATGTTCTGAGCCAATTTTGGTTAAAATCGGAGCAATGATCTAGGAGGAGTTAAAAAAAAGTACATTTTCAAAGCAATTCAAAATGGCGGACAGGAAGTTCAGCTGACCATGGCATAATTGGGATCACTGTTCTCAGCATGACTCAAGGAATCTATCAAGACCAATATCATAAGAACAGGCAAAAGCAGGCAAAAGTTATTAGCAGTATAAAAAATTTCTCTCACCTTCGAATTCGTTCACTTGTTATTCAAGAACAGTTTGGTCTATCAAAAAGCTTTTAATAATTTCTTTCCAGCATGGTCTCAAGATGATCTGAACCAATTTTGGTGAAAATCGGACATAGCCTACTGTCTAGGACAAGTTCAAAAAAGTACGTTTTTCAGAAAATTCCATATTTTATGACAGAAAAATTATGTCATAGGATGCAATCAAATCATCTTGAGCTGAAGAATCAGATAAAAAAAAGAATTTTGTTTCAAAAGTTCAAAAGTTTTTGGTTCAAAAGTTATTAGCATAAACTTAAGTCAAACTTTGAACAGTTGGTGGCGCTAGAGGTATTGAGATAGAGGCTCCAATCTTGCTATGGTTAATGTCCTCTATCTGCATGCCGCAAGCAGTTCTATGGGCTGCCATAGACTCAAGAGTGGAAGAATAATAATAAGAAGGGGACTACGAACGGATACAATAGGTGCCTCGCACCTGCGTTGCTTGGCCCCTAACTGTAGTTTTTGTGAAACAGCGCATCCTATTTGGTATTACACATTTGCATTGTGATGGAATAAGTATTAATGGATAATGAAATATTTTTAATAATTGGTCAGAAATTTGAGAGAACCTAGTAAACATCCTATTACCTGTAGGTAATTAGATACTTGCTCACATTGCTCATATTCGATGTGCAAAAGGGATTTAGGTCCAGTTCATGTGAAAGTTAGAACACTTTGCATTAATCAAGTCCCTAAAAAGATAAATAAATGTTTCATTAATTTTGTTTATTCTGTATTTATGCCAGAGACAACTAATTGTTTATTCTGCCACCACCTCAGCCCACCTTATAGGAGCGTACTGAGGCAGAATGAGCTATTCTGCTGGGGAGGCCCCTCAAAAAACTTAATGTGTCCTATAGCATAAATCTTTAAAAGTACATAAAATGTCATAATGGAAATGATTCTTTTAGCAATTCATCCTTAGTAAGGACTTACTGAACTGTTCAGGTAGTAATCAGAACTGTTCAGGTAGTAATCAGAGGTAGTAGTCCTCTTCCTCAATGTCTCCATCTCCCTCCTCAAATCCGAGGGCCTCGATGTCGTGTGCGATGTCACTCATCCTACTGTTGAAGTCATATGATCCCTCGTAGCCTCTCACAGCCGTGGCCAGCGTGCTGCTCATACTCCGTTTGATCCGCCCGAAACTGTCCGTCAGAATCCCACCCTCCCGAATGCCAATGCTTTCCAGGAATGTCTCGAAAGTTCCCACATCCTGGTCAGGGATGAAGGGACGCATACCTAGCCATGAACAGGTACAGAAGGAAGAGAAAGTTCTACTTGTGATAAATTGACTTGCTACAGTGTAATGATGAATGTGGACACATTGCAGTAATATTTGTAATGCTCCTCACAGACTCTATGTCATTTTGAATGGATTCAGAGAGGGAATAATGAGATGAGAACGTGTGCTGAAAACGGTCATTTTGAAAAGTACAACATCCAAATTAGTCAGTTATTTCAAAGTATCAAAAATTTTCACTTCAATACTCTTTTCAAACAACTTTTTGAATTACTGCTCAGGCTGCATCACAGGGTGACATAAAATACTCAAATGCTTTAAGAAAGTGCCTTCTTCCACATACATGAGCTCACAGACCTGTGTTTGGCTAGTGTCACTATGACTGACAGTGGAGAGAGAGAGAGTATGTCATCCCTCCCAACCAAAGAGCACGGACAATTTTGCTCCCTTGGCTACCGTCTACGAAGGGCTGTGGTATTGTTGGGCTTCGATTTTGCGATCTTCCAACGATTGGACGAATGCTTTTCTGTTTTGCCACTTGAGAGTGACATAAGTTGTAGAAGTGTATCTACAGAATCTATGATTTTCAACACCTTACTTTCATGCATAAAACTCAATAAAACTAAAATATTCTGAGGTTTATGAAATATCGTTATAGCAAATTTTACAGTTGAGGCCATAAGCCTTGCAGAATCTGCAAAATGTTAATCATTTTTAAAAATAAGAGGGATCATAAAAATTACATTTGATTTTTTTATTTAGTTCTGCCCTGAAGAAGCTATTTCACATAACAGATGCATCTAGTCCACAAGACACAATAATAACTGAATTTACACAAATGAACCAGTTCAAACGTTTACATACGCTTGATTCTTAATACTATATGTTGTTATCTGGATGATCAACGAGGCCCTTGTTTGTCCTGAGCAGTTAAACTGCCCACTGTTCTTCAGAAAAAATCCTCCAGGTCCTGTACATTCCTTGCTTTTCCAGCATTTTCTGCATATTTGACCCCTTTCCAATAGCGGCTATATGATGTTGAGATTAGAGATCAACTAACCGATATGCAGAACCCATATTTATTTATTGTTTTACTTCTGTTTTTGTCACAATAATAACACCACTGAACTGAACAAACCGTTTTATTTCTAACAATTTTGTCAATTTCACGTCCTCCTTGCATACAAAACAAAACACAAAAAGTCTTATTTATACACCAATAAATAAAGGGGTCTGAAAGAGTGCAAATAATAAAAGGTAAAGTGCACTGTCACTAAAATGTCTTTAAAAAAAAAAAAAAAAAAAAAAAAAGTTTTGATGAGGTAAACACAATTACATGATTACATGACTTCATGAGTTTGTCTCTATTTCTTAGCACCAAGCTGCTTAGACTACATATCAAGCATTTATGTAACACATCTAATTTGTGCATTAATGGCTGTTATGTTAAATAAAGTTTATTAATTAAATCAAAGCAAGTATACTTTACCTGTGCGCACTGTTGTTGACTCGTCTCTCCTCAGATTCAGGGCTACAAACACAGTCCTGCGCGCAATTCTCAAAACGCCTACAAGATGGCGCCATTTATCGGTGGAGCCGATATTACAAAACCGATGTCGGATTATGGAAAAATGCTTAAATATCAGGGAAAATATCGGTAAAACCGAATATCAGTTGATCTCTAGTTGAGATCCATCTTTTTACAGTAAGGTCAACTGAAGGACTCGTACACAACTATTACAAAAGGTGCAAACATTCACTGATGCTCAAGAAGGTAACACGATACATTAAGACCCAGGGGATGTACACAGCAAAATCGCCAGTGTTGATTTAAAACTCAGAGTGTTGAATTTACACGCTACAGTGTTTATATAAGTCCAGTGGACTCAAATGAACACTCTGGGTGTTAATTCAACACTAGGGATTTTACTGTGTAAACTTCAGTACAGGATGGTTGATGTATATTGTAATTATTTTGTCTTCTGGGAAACATGTAAAAATCTTATGTAACTTCTGAAGGACAGTACTAAATAAAAACAAAAAACTAAATAATAACAAAATAAATTTACACCAATTCATCCTGTTCAAAAGCATCAGTGAATGTTTGCACCTTATGTAATAGGTGTGTACGAGTCCCTCAGTTGTCCTCAGTGTGAAAAGATGGATCTCAACATCATATAGCCGCTGTTGGAATGGGATCAAATATACAGAAGATGCTGGAAAAGCAAAGAATGTGCAGGACCTGGAGGATTTTTCTGAACAACAATGGGCAGTTTAACTGCTCAGAACAAACAAGGGACTCATGAACAACTATCACAAAACATAAACACAGTCATTGATCATCCAGGTAACAACACACAGTATTAATAAATGGTATGTAAACTTTTGAAAGGGTTCCTTTATGTAACTGTCGTTATTATTGTGTCTTGTGCACTATATGTAAAGATCTGTTATGTGAAATAGCTTATTCAGTGCAGAACTACATAAAAAACTAAATGCAATTTTTATGATCCCTCTTATTTTAAATTATTAACATTTAGCAGATTCTGCAAGGGGTATGTACACTTATGACCTCAACTGTACATATAGAGACATGATGCTTGCATAAATAGTTAATCAAATTTTTCCCCAGTACTTTTTGAAGTGTACTGAGGAGTACTATCTGTACTACTGGCACAATGTTCACTCTATGATTAGCCTGTTTAATGGAAATGGGGACAATCTGCAATGCAGTTAGAGCAGGGCTTAGTTATACTCAATAAGGAAAGAACAAACACACACACACACACACTCTTCCGTCCTATTTGTACATGGAACTCACATTTGTTTATTGCAATTCCACAAGAAATAACCACACACGGATACATTTAAGTAATATTAACTTTTCACATGGGAATGTATCCAAGACAAATGCGAATGATTATTCTGAAGTGTTTAAACTAGTGTTATATCTGCTGCTCCATTTTCCTACCTCTGCTTCATATCACTGGAAACATACAATGTAGTTAAAAGTTCACAGAATCGTTCTGGGTTATGTTTGATGAGGATGTGAGCAGACAGATGTAAAGGCCTTTCCAGTTATATAATTGGGTTCCTGTACAACTCATTCGCAGCAGTTTAATGACAATGTAGAGAACAACAGTGTGGTCTGATTTTTAAATCAGTTTTAAGTTATATCTGTAATTTATTTCTCTAAATCTGAAATGTCTAATCTCCTCCCCAAGAAACTAGTTTTAAAGTAATAGATAGTGATAGCTGGCCACGATATTAGATGGGAGTGCTAAAAATGAAATGTCTACCAATAGCTCAACAGTGAAGCTATTAGTGTTGAGCATTGAATTAAGCTGCATTCAATTATAGCTCATAACTCAGAATTTTTTACCATCCCCCTACTTGAATTTCTATTTCTTACCTCGGCACGGTTTTCTCAAACCAGAGTTCAGTAAGTGACATCAAATCAACATGACTGCTCACAGCATCAACAGCAAACAAAGTAGCACTTCTTACCTTTAATGAATTAAGTTGTATATACAAGTATTTGCCTTAGATCAATATTCATTTGTTAAATCTATAACATTGACTATACAGATTGCGAACAAACATGGAGTTCGTCGAATATGGAGTTCATCCATGTTTTTTTTCCTACTTTGTAGCTCAAACATTCACAAGTTGAAAATTCTGAGTTCCCACTTCTGAGGAAAGTTCAATGCAGCATCCTAACAGGAGAATAAGAATGGTGTGGGGCAAACTATTACACAAATGTAAGCCTTTAATAGTGTGTGTAATAGATAGGCAGCTACATTAGTCTTTTAAGATTGTAATGCCTTACTGGGTTCATGTATTGTTTTTTTCTGAATATTAAACATGGTAAACATAAAAGTTTAGTTTGTACACTTTTGTTAAAAAGTAAAACCAAACAAACAAACAACAAAAAACACTAAACTGTACTGTCATCTATCATTTTAAGTCATTTGTACTTTGATTGAACAATGTGTGCTTAGTGAATCTACCGTTTTTACTTTCTACTCTAAAGGCCTTAGAGTAAATAAAAAGTAAATAATGCGGTCATTACATCCAAGACAGTATTTCATGTGTGCCTATTCAATCAGCGCTGATGATGTGTTACGGATGTGAAAGCGAAGCAGGTTGAAAATTTCAGCCCAAATGGAGATTAAATCTAGGCGTGACTGTCACTGCATGAATCTACAGTCTGGGCTAGAAAGAAATCAGTGCCAACCTCTCTTTTTCATAACAGTCTGTATATTTTTCTTACGACCATTGGTGTTGCTCTTGGGCCTGGTTTCACAAATGCACAAAATAAGACATTGGTTAACAGCCAATAATCTGAGTTGGATGCCAATATCTTTTCAAAATGGGGCAGGGCTAAGCCCTGCTAGCCAATTTATACCAGCTGCCCCTAGTAGTATACAGTATAACACAGGCGTAGGGATCATAAATGTGTGCTTGTCATGAATATAATCTTAATGATAAGATGATATTAGTTATATGTTACACACAACCCCAAGCTGGACATCATGTTTGACTGCTAATGAATATTCAAACAATATGAACAGAGATATGTCATCATTATATGTGTCAGATGGCTGTTTGCTTTACTCACCGAGCAGGAGGAACTTCCGTGAGTCTCCATAGAGTTGGGCCAGGTCCAAGCAGAACTGGTTTATGGGAGCACCCACACGGTACTCCCTCAGCAACACAGCAAACTGCTGAATCTCCTGAGGAGACAGCTTGTTGCGTAGCTGGGCACAATACAATACACAGCACATGTGTAAGGACTGCAACACTGCTGTGAAGTTCAAATGGAGGGCAACATAACTCACAGAAGACTGACTTAATTGTAGTGTTAATCTTAGATAGCTAATACATTTGTGGCACTGCCAAACAACTTGGAGAACAACTTTGTAGGTGAAACAACACACATATTGTACTGGTTATGCGATGTGTATTATTGGTATCCAAAAATATTCGGTATAAATGCAGATATCTGATATCTGTATCGTGTATCCATTTCAATAATATTTGCATGGTATTTCTAACACAGTTAAAGCATTTGAAGCAAATTAATTAGATCCCTCAAGGAAAGTATTTGTCATGGTCACGTGCCCTTGTGGATGAACAGATATTTTTACCAATCTTGTGAGGGAAGTGGCTTCATTACGTCAGCCAAACAATACAGTTCACAAATGAGTAGTACATACTGTAAGTAGCAATGAAATACAAACAAGTAATAAATAAAAATAAAGACATAGATCATGTTATAAATACAATCAAGTATAATAAATAGAGGTGTTATAGAATTTTTGCATGTCGAAGAGATTGCAAAGATGTGTGAGGTACTTCGCAGTGAACATCCATGTGTTTCTCATAACAGGGTGTCCCAAAAGTCTCCATACATAGGGGAAATTAACACTTTTTGACAAAATATCTTCCAATTTTTTTTTCAAACTTAGTTTATATGATATACTTTTTTCAGATAGCGTTTAAGAATGCCTTTGACAAAAGAAGAACGTATTGAAATCGTTCTCATGGCTGGATGGGGAAGCTGTGGCAAGGTTGTGATGGACTTTAACAGGAAACATGGCGAGCACATCACTCACCACACTGTTGCTAAACTTATTAACAAATTCAAAAAGGACTGGCAGTGTTGCGGACCGACCGAGAAGTGGACGTCCATGAACATCCACTGATGAAGACACAACCGACGTGGTGCTGGTATACATAGTCCTCTATGTATGGAGACTTTTGGGACACCCTGCAGTCTACATACACATACGCATGTGTGTCTCACCGTAATCATGTACTCTTGCATTAGCTGCAGGCTTGCATTACTGGGTTCCGAGTCACTGTGTATGGATGCCAGGCTGCGATGCGAGTCCTGATAAGAAAGAGATGAATTCTCACTGTAGTTCTCACTGTAGTATGGTTCAAAGGCATACTGAGAGCCATCACTGTGGAAATAAAGCACACGGCACAAGCAAAGATGAAAAATATCAAGGGATCTTATCAGACCAATACACAAGGGTGCCATTATAGTTTGAGTCTATTCTACATGCATAGAAACATGATAACATGTTTATATACTCCAGTGTATAGCCCACACACAAACACACCATCACCTTACTTTATAATTGGTTTTCCTATTTATTATCGGAACAGCTAAATACTGATGCTTGAGCTTTGGCCAACAGGACAGAATTTTTCTCCCTCTGCAAAAGTGTCCTCCTGATGGAATTGTCTTGTTTTCCTTCCTCTGGTCCATGGAAAAGACAACACAAACGATGTGTACAAATACACAGGCATGAATGAATGAGTTCCAATGCACCATTAACTCACTATGAGCTGCAGCAGCTGAAGTCTGTGTCATAGCTATACGTCATATCTGTCAGACAGCTGTCACCTTGGAAGCACAAAAACAGGAATGATCAGAGAAATGCTTAAGCATTATACAACACTGCAAGCTGATTCTGTAACAGGATCTATGAAGGACAGTGACTTTTCCAATCTTTCCATTTCATGTGTTTTGGTGAATGAATTTGTCATTTGTGGCATTTCAATTTACCTTTATTCATTTAGCAGATGCTTTTATCCAAAGTGACTTACAAATGAGGAAATACAAGCAAAGCGATATATCAAGCGGAGAACAATACAAGTAGTGCTACCATACAAGATTTATAATTGAGTTCTAGATAAGCAGAGTGCGCAGAGTAGAGGTGTAAGAGCCAGAGTAAGTTTTTTATTTGTTTATTTATTTATTTATAAATAATTTGGGGGTTGGCATTTTAGGGGTTAGTTAAGTGCTCATGGAAGAGGTGGGACTTTAACTGTTTTTGAATATAGGAACAGATTCTGTGGTCCGGATTGAGGTTGGAAGTTCATTCCACCGCTGAGGGACAGTTAGTGTGAAGTCTCTGGAAAGGGCTCTTGAGCCATGCTGAGTAGTCACTACTAAGCATCGGTAGTCAATCGATCGCAGATTGCGTGAGGGAACGTAAGCCTCAAAGAGAGTGTTGAGGTAGGGGGGTGATGTTCCTGCAATGGATTTAAAATGAGATAAGAAACTTTATGATTTCCTTATGAGGAAATTAAGGGGAGAAATTACAAATGGGGAAACATTAACAACCTGAAAGTCACTTCGGGAAGTGTAATTGTGTGCACCAATTAATATGTCTGGAGATCAGGTGTTAAACTTGCAGAAGACTGTTGCCGCCAATTGAAGACAAAATTATAACATTTGACATTTTGTCTTAATAATAATAAAGTTTAGACTATAATTATTGCCTTAGTAAAACAATCAGAAAGAACGATGATTTAATATTACTGTGGTAAAGTTGGTTTCATATGAGAAGCTCACATGCTAACAGCATTTAAACAGGAAGTGTTTTCATTCACACAGAGATCTACTGGGAGTCTGTTTGACATTCAAATTCACCATGGCCAGAGTTGGTTTGAGTAGAGATGGCTCACTGCTTAAAATATGAATGGAGCTCATTTCCATTTTGTTTAAGAAGTTACCAGAAAACACCTAGCCTATAAGGTGTTCAACATGAAAAATATGTTTGTTCATTTTTTTCTGTTATTTGAGCCAAGCATCTGTGTTTAAAGGGTCATCTTGTGAATCAGTTTCTGATACATGGACCTGTCACTATTTAAGTATATAGAAGCCTGGTCTTGTATGACTCAAAACTGTCTGGGAAAGTTGCCAAGATGCCAAGAGTGTTTTTATTATTTACAGACAGTGTCCCTATTTTTTATTATAGGGACTTTGTCCTGACTAACAGGAATATTTAATACATGCTACAATCTCATTTAAATACTCTTTGCACTCCATTCTATAGTAATCATGTGCCACTCCTTTCAAAGGCCCCACCCTTCACTCTGATGGATTTCAGCTCTGTAGGCCCCATTTGGAACACAACTGAAGTCATTTTATAATGTCACTATTCCCCAAGATTCCCCATGCTGCCACCAATTTCATTTAGGAGCTTCTGCTCACTTTGTCTGATCTTGTAAATCAGAACCTACTATTTTTATGTCTTGAAATGTTCTAATCATTATCGGAATTCATTATCGGAATTGTGTACATTAAACATTGTTAACAGTGACATTGTATCCATGTAGCACACACAATATTTGCACATAATTTATCCCCATGCACCAACAAGTTAATGTACCTTTATTTTGGCATGTGCATTTCAGTGTTTGTAGGTATACAGTATGTACTGGAGTAAAGAAAAGGACAACGCACCAGCCTCACCCCACAATGACATGTCCAACACCTACATATTATAGTGTGTTGTCTCTGATCTTTGTCCGATAAAAGACAAAAACATAAGTTGGCAGGATGTGCTATGTTTCTGTTACTCACTTCTTTGTAGCCAATAACGGTCAGGCATGGTGTAGTGATACCCTGCCCTGTCCACACACTCAATGGTCTGGTGTCCATAGATGATTTGAAACATCTGACAGATGAGTGCACAGTACTCCTCTGCAGCATCCTGTGTGTTTGTGGATGTGTGTGTAGACATAAAGGAAATGTAAATAATGTTAGGAATTCAGTGAGGGATACAGCTAAACAAACATACACTGTACAACACACAAAGAAAGACATGTAAGCACCTGCACAAACAGTCAATCTGAGATCTAGGACAGCACAATGTCCTTTATATCGCACTGTTTCATCTTCTATACTTAGATCCTTGACACAGCACAGTGTTTAGGGTCTCTACAAAAAAGACTTCAGTCTGAGTGAGCTGCTTACATGTCTGCTGTCACTACACATCAACATTTACTGCAGCATGAAAGAAAGTCATTAGAGAGGGAAAGGCTGCTCCTCTCCATCATTATACTACATCCAACCCATATTTCTGTATAAACTTGTCTGATCTGGGCATGCAATTATAGACACTTTAAAGGTCAGTAATATTGGTTTGTGCTGGAAAATATTGTTATGAGCTACTTTTAGGAATGGATTTTGTCTTTTCAACTGTCTAGCCATCTATTTAAACTTCAACACAACCATATATTTTACCTGTCCATCCATCCATCTGTTTGCCTTTTGAACCAGATTTATAAATCAATAAATAAATAAGAAAAAGCTTCAGTTACATTTAGTTTATAAGAATTTCAGGAGGTGCCAATAACTGTGTCAAATGGGTCATCTTTTCACCTGTCCATACATCCATCCATTTGCCTTTTGAACTAGATTTATAAATTGATAGATAGATAGATAGATAGATAGATAGAGAGATATGAAAATGCTTCAGTTACAGTACATTTAATTTATAAGAAAAGGAGGTGCCAATAACTGTCACATCGCCTTAATCACTTCTTCTACACCTGTGATCACTCACCCTGTTATCCACAGCCAGTACGACCAGGTTACAGTAAGCATCAGGGCACGGTGTGGGCTCCAGTGGATTGTGGTTCCTTCTCTCCCAACTTCCATATGTTTTGCCTCTCTCCCAGCTTCCCATGAAGGCTTGCCTGCGCTCCCAGCTTCCCCCTTGCCCGTGCCTCCTTTCCCAGCTACCTCCTGCTTTCCCCCCAGGTCCGTGTCTCTTCTCCCAACTTCCCCCCACACCCCCTCCTCCTTTGCCCACAGGACCACGGCGCTCCCAGCTGCCTCCTACAAGCCGTCTTTCCCAGCTCCCACTCATCGGTCTCTTCTCCCAGCTTCCTCCGCATGGCTTGTGGGTTTGCCGTCGCTCCCAACTACCCCCAACCTGCCTCCGTTCCAGACTGCCACCTCCACTGTTGCTGCCTCCTCCTCCACCCGCAGACCCTACTCCACCCACACCAGTGCCAGTCTGCTTCGACTCATGGCGAGACAATGGCTTCCAGTCCACACCACAGATGGTATGGCGTCTCTCCATGGTGCCCCCTCCAGGCCGAGGGTCAGCGTTGCTCATGGTCTGTCTGCGGCCTTCTATACCAGTAGGCCTTCTTTCAAGGCTGTCCCCCGCTATTATGGTGTCCACATTCAGACCTGAGACATATGTAATTGGAAAGGATGAAGAAGTCATATAGGTATATGGTCAATTGTGCAAAACAGCACTCTGCAGGATTTGCTCAGAGCTGCTGCATGGATTGATGCTTTGTAGAAAATCTTTTACTTGTATTTCTCTGTTTAACCATCAGCTTATTTTTCTATCCTTCCATTCTGACATCCATTTACTCATCCACACAATCAATCCATCCACACAATTGTAGCTTCTATTAATTTATTATTTAAAAAAAACTAGTCTACAGATTTCTTTAATATAAGGACATAATATTTTGTCAAAATGTATTTGGATTACAGGTATTCTCTATGAGATCCATTGCAGCACAAATTCCCAAGGCACTTTCAAATTTCATCACCTGTTTTGAGCACAAGCAGGTGCAGGGCATCATCCCGCAGGTAGGAGGCAGCAGCTATCTCATGTGTGGGGATTCGCAGCAGTAGTTTCTCATTGTCTCTCCAAGTGAGCAGCAGACAACGTGCAGACAGACTGAGGATACAGTCCTGCTCTACATTTGTCTGAAGAGGCAGGACCTTCAGCTTCTACCAGAGATAAAGAGAGAAGAATTATGTACTGTATCTCTGAGCCCTGAAATTTGTAAATATTTAAGGCTCAGAATTGCAGTGGGATACTGCTGTCCTCACCCTGGCAGTGTCCAGAAGCTGCAGTAGTTCATCTCTGCTGGAGGGGTTTAGGGAGCAAGACACCCATGTCAGATGACCCAGAAACTGAGATTTATATTTAAAAAGAGTTATATTGATTACTTGGATAGAGTAGCAACCCTTATTAAAGCCCAAGGCTTAACTGTAATGCAAGCCAATACCAAAAAAACTGTGTTAGATTGTGTTTAGGTTCTGAAAATCCAATACAATTTGGTCATGTAATATTTTACAAACAACATATTTTTTCACTAAAATTCATCAAAAAAAATATTAATTAATTATAAACAACATCTCAGACTCTATAACAATGTCTAACTGTAGTTCTGGCTGTAATATAAATGGTAGGTTTATATTACATAACCTGTTTGTAATGTTGGTCCGAGCAGAATAAAACACTTAGGGATGTGCTAATAATAATAATTCAGGGTTCAGGGTGCTAACGGCCTTCCCCATTCACATTGAGCCAGATCATACATTTACATTTATACATCTATTCATTTAGCAGACACTTTTATCCAAAGCAACTTACAAATGAGGAAATACAAGCAAAGCAATATATCAAGTGGAGAACAATACAAGTGCTACCATACAAGACTTTTAATTGAATTCTAGAGAATTCAAGTATGGAGAGAAGAGTGAGGAGAGAAGGAGTAAGCCCAGATTTGTGTGTGTGTGTGTTGGGGGTGGGGTGGGGTGATTCAACAGCTCTGTTATACTGTATTACAATTCCATTTATTATCATTGGAATCTATTTATTCCATGATAGATAGATAGATAGATAGATAGATAGATCACTTTTTTTCCCCTGCACTTATATAGCACTTTTTTAACCTTAGCGGTTCCAAAGCACTTTACACTGGTTCTCATTCATCCATTCACACACACACACACACTCACACACCAATGGTAGCAGAGCTGCCATGCAAGGCACTAGCTTGCCATCGGGAACAACTTGGGGTTCAGTGTCTTGCCCAAGGACACTTCGGCATGTGGAGTCATGTGGGCCG
>JANDJT010000050.1:12323731-12335733 GCA_024331685.1 Stegophilus panzeri
CCTTTGCTATTGAGGTGTGTGGTGTCATCATGCCAAGATCTAAAGAGTTCTGTAAGACCTTCAGAAAAAAGGTTGTGGATGCCTAGAAGTCTGGCAAGGGATTTAAAAAAGATCTCCAAATTATTTGAAATACATCATCCCACTGTAAGGATAATAATCTAGAAAGGGTGCAGATTTCAAATGACTGCCAATTTGTCCAGGACTGGCTGTCTCAGCAAATTCAGGCCAAGAGCAGACCGTTTGATGCAAAAAGAAGTCTCCAAGAACCCCAAAATTTCATCATAGGATCTGCTAATAAGTCTCGCAACTGTTGGTATCAAAGTGCATGCTTCTACAATCAGAAAGAGATTGCATAAATTTGACCTGCGTGGGAGGCGTTTCAGGAAAAAGCCTTTTCAAGACTACAGTTTGCCAGTGAGAATAATGTGCTCTGGACAGATGAATCAAAGATGGAGTTGTTTGGCCACAGTCACAGCAGACATGTTTGGCAAAAACCAAAGACAGCTTTTCAGGAGAAGCACCTCATACCACCTGTGAGGCACGGTGGTGGAAATGTTATGGATTGGGATTGCTTCACTGCCTCAGGGACTGGAGAGCTTGCATTTATTGATTCAACTATGAATTTTACATCATATCAAAGAGTGTTTGAAGGTAATGTGAGGCCGTTTGCCTGAAAGTTGAAAGTGGAACTTTCAACAGTATAATGATCCTAAGCACACTAGCAAATTCACCATGGAATGGCTCAAAAAGAAGAAACAGAGCGTTATGGAATGGCCTAGTCAAAGCCCGGATTTGAATCACGATTTGAAACAGGCAGTACATGCAAGAAAACCCTCACACATCTTGCAGCTGAAAGAATATTGCATGGAAGAGTGTTCAAAAATTCCAGCAAGCCTGGTAGACAATTATGCAAAACTCCTACAAGAAGTTATTTCTGCTCAAGGGGGCAATACTAGCTTCTGAGGCCAAGGGTGTACTTCCTTTTTCTACATAAGAATATAACATCTATTGATATTTCTGTTGAATAAATCATTGAAAAAGCTAATTTTTCTGTGCAAGTATATCACCTTTATTAATAGGCACTGTTTCGAAGATGATTAAATGTTTGCTTGTCCAAATATGTCAAAAAATCCAACAATTTCCATGAGATGTACTTATTATTTCACATGTCATGCCAGCATTTGGGCTATGACTAAGGTAAAGAAAGCATTTACAACATTTACTCCATTCACTTTAATGTATAATAGGTTATTCATTGTAAGTCTTAAAATATCGAAAATATTTTTAGGCAAACCTCATCCTTAGCCATCACATACACAAGGGAATGTTTTAGTAAACAGATATAAGTTGTAGCATTCCATTAAAAGCCTCCCATGTGTCTTTGGGGGAAAAAACTATTATGCGATGAAATCTGAACTGATTTTGATGTAATCAATCAATACATCAGTATTATTCACTTAATACAACAAACCATTCAGTAATGTTATATTAACTTTCTTTTTCATCTGCAAGCACGGCAATTAGCTTTTGCTATTTAATTAACTACTCTTGCCCAAGTTCAGGTACTACTAATCATCAGTGAACCTTTAGCCCCTTCTGTGGCACTATCAGAAAGGGAGAGAGAGAGAGAGAGAGAGAGAGAGAGAGAGAGAGAGAGAGAGAGAGAGAGAGCGAGCTAACAGAGAGGACTCATGTCTCCTGCAGCGTGGACCAGATGAGATAACACACGTCAAATTAGCTACCTGCTGATTTACACATGTGTGAGAGAGTGAGAGGGAGAGCATATAAAAAAAAAAAACATCACACAATATTCTAATGTGTACTCAGGATGGATGAGAAAGTCAGTGTTCTCACAGTATGCTCACTAATGACCTATTAATCATCTTCACTCAGTGTTTCAGTGTGGAAAGGAAGCATTGCTTTCATGTGTATGTGAATGCAGGCATCGATCAGTCATCTGAGCCTATGTATGTGTGTGTAATGTCACATCAGAAATGGTACATTAGCAAAGAACTAAGTCCAAGCATAATGAAAATACATCCAATTCATTAAAGCTCAATAGTCACTGTGGTTTATCTTTGTTTTATTCCAGAGAAAACTGCTTGTAAGTAGATCCAGTAGAGGGCAGCTGCTACAATGCGATATTCTTTTAAAATAAAATGGTTTATTAAATGTTTTCGTTCTCCTAATCAAACCTGATAATGAATTATATTAACTGTTTTTTCCACACACTCCCACTGCTGCTAAAAATAGTAGTGCTAAAGAAACAAAACTGCATTTGATATTCAGTTTGCAGGAATCTTGGAAGGAAGTCCTTTGTGTTTTTATTTTTATTTTTTTATGTGTGTAGTCAGGAATACCCAACAGTCCTCTTAAATTATAGTATATGAAAGCAAACACATTTTAATCCAAATTTTTTTTACAAAGACATGAGAGAAGAGACGGTCCATGAGGAAATGTTAAAACTTTAACAGTGAAAGAGAATGTCACCAACTAATCTGCACAAGAGTACATGCACAAGACTGAGGTTTAGCATTTGTAATTAAGACAGCGACATTTTAAGTAGAGAGGAAATATATGGTAACAGCCTCAAAACCACATACTACCCTTGCTTGAGTAGAGAACATGTAAACATCCTCCAACTAGCTGTATGAGTGACAGTAAGATAATCTACTCTCATAAAAAGCAACATAAACCACATCCTAGAAAATAATATTGCAGATAAAGTGGAAACAAAAACAGAGAATGGATGTGTCGGTCATATAACATGAAACGATGAGATGATGCCCTGACACAAGCTAGAGCTTCCTCAAAATGCTGATTTTTCTTTTATTCAAGTGATTGTAGAACATCTAAGCGTTTAGAAAAAACAACAACTACTGAGCAAATCTTACCTTCTTGATTTTCTTGGGCTCATAGTCCATGTCAGCTGGCAGTGTGTAAATGAGTATAATTGTTTGTGTGTTTGTGTGTGTGTGTGGGCAGGACTGGCCTGAGCTTCCATTAGCCCCCTAGCAGGACACAAGAACACTAAAGCAGGAAATCAGCTTCCTGTTGCAGAGGAAACTCCACCAGAGAGCCCAATCTAGACTCTCCTGCAGCAGCTCTAATCTGAGTGTACACACACACACACACACACACACACACAGAGATATTCTTAACATTAACTAAAATTTAACAGATGATGTCAAGTTCATCACTGCCATTCAAAACAACTTTTCAGTATCTCTGTTTCTACCTTAAACATTTCATTTTAACTTATAATTTGGTGGCCAGACCTTAACTTTTCAGCATTCATTGTTGTCAAAATGATCTCTTCTTATTGTTTTCTGATAACAGCCTGGGCCACTGCAGCCTCAGTTTTGTGTTCTTGACTGAAAGGAGTGGAACCCAATGCGGTCTTCTGCAGTTGGAGTTCATCCATTTCAAGTTTCAGGGTGTTGTGATTTCTGAGATGCTTTCCTGCTTACCATGACCGTAAAGAGTGGTTATATAAGTTACTGTAATGTTCCAGTCAGCTCAAATCAGTCCGGCCTCTGACCTCTGTCAACAACAAGGCGTTTCTACCTAGAGAACTGGTGATTGAATTTGTTTTTCCACACCATTCTCTGTAAACGCTGAAGACTGCTATGTAATGAAAATCCCCGGAGAACAACAGTTTCTGAAGTGCTCAAACCAGCCTGTCTCGCATTAACAGCTATGTCACGGTCAAAGGCACTGTGTCACTGAGCTTTTTTTTTTTTTTTCCCATTCTAAAGTTTGAACATTAAATGAATCTCTTTTCCTGTATCTGCATTGCTCTGCTGGTACATGCTTAGCTGATTGGATAGTTGCATGAATGTGCAGGTGTATAGGTGTTCCTATGAAAGTGTCCATGGAGTGTGTGTGTGTGTGTGTGTATTTATATACCTACACAGGTTTTGGAATGGCCTAAATACAATCAAAAATCTGCAGGGTGACCTGGAGAGGGCTGTATATCACATATATATCACATCTTGCTAAGTAAAAATAAATAAATAAATAAATAGATAAATTTATATATATACACACACACACACACACACACACACACATACAAACACAGGTGCATCTCAAAAAATTAGAATATAGTGGAAAAAATTTTCCGTAATTTAATTCAAAAAGCCTTTTTTTGTTTTAATCTTGATGATTATGGCTTACAGCTCATGGAAATAAAAAATCCAGTATCTCAAAATATTAGAATAAAGAATTTATAATACATGAATGTCGACCTTCTGAAAAGTATGTTAATTATAATATTTGGAGCTATTCATTATTTCCTCCACCCTGATTAAAGCCCCAGTTCCAGCTGAAGAAACACAGCCCCAAAGTATGATGCTGCCACCACCATGCTTCCCCATGGAGATGGTGTTCTTTTGGTGATGTGCTGTGTTTTTTGTGCCAAACATATCTTTTGGTATTATGCCCAAAAAATTCAACTCTGTTCTCATCAAACCATAACACATTATTCCACATGGCATTGAGAGATTGGATGTATTTTTTTTGTTTGCTTAAAAAGGCTTCTATCTTGCCACCCTACCCCACAGCCCAGAGATATGAAGAATTTGGGAGATTGTGGTCACATGTAGGAAGCAACCAGTACTTGCCAGAAATCGCTGCAATTCTTTTAATGTTGCTGTAGACCTCTTGGCAGCCTCCCTGACCAGTTTTCTCCTGATCTTCTCATCAATTTTAAAAGGACGTTCTGTTCTTAGTAGTGTCACTGTCATGCCATATTTTCTCCACTTGTTGATTATTGTCTTATTGTCAGTGTTCCATGGTTTATCCAATGCCTTGGAAAAATGTTTGTAACACTCTCCTGCTTGATATTTTTCAACAATGAGATCCTGTACTTGCTTTGTAAACTCTTTACAGCCCATGGCTTTTCCAGTTGGATGTTACCAAGAAGATGTCAGGAAAATCCTATAGGAACAGCTGTATTGTATATGAGGGTAATCAGTCACTTTAACTGATGGCAGGTGTATACTAATTAGTATTTAACACGAGTTTGAATGTGATTGGTTGATTCTGAACACTGCCACATTCCCAATTATAAAAGGGTGTGCATACTTATGCAACCTGGGTATTGAAAGTTTTTTGTTTTTCATTTTTATTTCCCCCAAAAACATTTCTGGGTGTTTGTCACTTGATATTTATATGGTGCAATTTCACAAAAAAGGTGAAAAAGGTTCTGACATGATTTCTGACATTTCTGAATTTTTTTACATCACAAAAACCTGCCATTTTCACAGGGGTGTGCAAATATACAGTACTGTGCAAATGTTTTAGCCACTCTATTTTTTTTTAGTGCAAACATTGTTATAGATTTTTTATTGTACAACTTCTACAAAAAACATTTAGATTCCCAAACATTAGTTTTCTAGCACAAAATTAAATGTTACAGAAAAAATGTTGAATGTCAGTAAATAATGTAGTATATTACGTAAGAGACACTTTTCAGACAAAAAACACAATGAAGGCTGCTGGGTTTTGCTGCAAAAATAAGAAGCAAATGCGACAGTCAAAGTCTCCAGAAGAACCGTGGCTGTTTCGGCAAGATACTCAGTAAAACTTCCCAGCTCATTTCCTTATAAAACTGCACACATTGTACCGGAGACAACAATTTTTTTTGTCACACCAAATATTAACTTTGTTTCATTTACTGCTGTTTATTGCTCTATTTTTTGTGAAAATGTAGAAACATTTAATATAATTATTTTGAAGGCATCTTTGCTCTACAGCCTTTCTTTGTATGTGCCTAAAACTTTTGCACAGTACTGTATATATATAAAATATATATGTATATATAATTTTTTTTCCCTCACATACATCAAAGGTGAGTAAAGTCTGCTCCCTTGTCTTAAAGGAAATGACACAGTATGGAAAGAATGGACACTTACTGTAGATGTGTTCATACATAACATAATAATCTTTCCACTCTATTCTGTAACACGAAGGACTGCAGGCAGAATGATCTGTAGTTCCCACCTGTGCCCACAGGGGGCAATAGGAGACCAACACAGTAGTGCTTAGCTCATTGTTTCCATACCAGCCCTGGAGGAAATGCAGAGTATGGTTTTTTTTTTTTTTTTTTTTTTTTTTTTTTTTTTTTTTTTTTTTTTTTTTTACACCTGATTCAGCTCATGAAGGGGTTGATTAAAAAAAAAAGTAAATGGTATGACTGTATTGGAGCTAAGGAAACACAAAACTTGAGATCAGAAACAATGCTTTAGAATAAATCATCAGGGTGATCTAGGGAGTGTTGTACTGTAGGTAGTGTCCTGTTCCATGGTCGGTATTTTCTCTGCTTTCATACAAATATAATAATTAGCTCTCGATTCCATTTAGCTTTGTACAGTGGGGATTTTTTTTTTGGTGGGTGGGGGGTTTGAAGACATTCTTTAGTATGTTTCTAAATGTTGCATTCAGAAACTTATGCTGGTAGAAAGCTCGTAACCTGTAAGTAAGCGAGAAAGCATGTGTATTTAACTTGTACAGTAATGCAGATGGGAGTGTGTATACATCAGCTAGATTCAAATGATGTGTCATTGGTGCCCATGAGTATTCAGTGACACAGGTTTTGTGTGTGCTTTGCGCAGCAGAGGTTGCTGTTGACCCTGGAGCTTACAATATGAGGTCTACAGGTGTGGAGCTAATGGGAAGCTCATCTCTCTGGAGGGACATGCTGCTAAAAAGCACTTCAACTGGGAACTGACGGAGCTCAACAGACCCAGAGTTACCACAGCAACCCACCATTAAATGGGCTTCATGAATTGCATGTGCTGACCTTGTGTGTCTCCATGAGAAAAGCTAGACTCCTGTCTAATTACCCTCTATAGCGCTATTAATTTTTCCTCTAGGATCACCCTTCAGCTAAATTCACAGCTCTGTCTGCTCTGGAGTGATTACTTCTGTTGTTGTGATGTAAAACAGTTTAAATAAAAAATGGACAGAATTAAAGAAATACTCTATGTTTTGTAAAAACCTAATCTGTTCTTATCATGCCTGTAGCATACATGTGATTAGACACATTCAAGAATTTCAACATTCTCTGAGTTCTCTGGGATAGGCTTCAGGCTCCTCTGTGACCCTGTGTAGGATATGTGGTACAGAAAATGGATGGATGATGCACAGTGTTCCCGAGATTCACTGCAACTCTGTGACCTGCAGCTCCAGATTCATGCCACCCTGATCAGGATACTGAAAACGAAGCTAAGCTATTACTAGATTTCTTTTATAAGTTACTTTAAGTGCAGCAAAATTTATTGAAATGATTGTTCATGGTAATCTGGAGTATTCCTTTAAGGGGTAAATATTTTATAGCATTGCACTGTGTCTGGTTGTTGCCTTTTATCAACTTATGAAAGAACAAATGATGTACAGTAGATTCACCTTAAGAATTATTTTCCCCCAACTATTCATCTCAGCACTCCTAAACTACACAAGAGACCTTGGTTTCCAATACAAGCTCAAAAAAGGAGAATGAACTCAAATATAAATAAAAAGACAGAAAGACATTTAGACACGTCAGTTTAAAATCCATCTTCATCTTCAGCACATTGTACTATTCAAATCAAATGCCTCCCAACAGTGAGCAGAAACAGTTGGGGGAAAAAAACCAAACAGTGTCTCACAAGCAACAGCAGAACCTATGGGAAAAGAAAAACACAAACCACCTACTTGAGTTTTCTTAATTTTTTTTTCCAGGGCTGTTGACAGCCATTTTACTAAATATTTTTCCAACTACATTTTAGTCATAATGTATCATCATCAGGGCATGGTTAACCTATTTTTTTTCTTCAGAAATACTTTTTTCTGTCTTGTACCTTTACAGATAAACAATGCAGTATGATCAAAGACCAGCTGAACATACAGACAACCCAAAAACATTCATACCTACACAGTGATACCATTCCAATATACTGTATACATATAAGAAAAAGATTATATGTATACATTAATATACCATAATTATTATTTTTTTATCATCGCCACAGAGTAACAAAAAAATAAATCTACTCGATCAATAAATAAATCAATGATGATTCAATTGGTTAATCTCACCATTCACATAAGCAATATAATACACAACTGGTACTGTTTTCAAGTCACTATCAATCATGGATGTAGATCAGTGCAGCTCCCAGGGCAGTCCTGGACTGAGATGATTGGTCAGTTCTTCTAGCATTTAACATGTTTCACCTGAAATCTCCTACTTACATTGACCATCATCTTCACGTCCATACATATCATCAAAACATCAATGGACAAGTATCACTCTTCTTTTCATATCACTACTTATGGCTGGCATTGTCATATTATTCTCGAATATCATTCTCATTTATAGTCAACCCTTTACTCACTGAGCTTTTTTGACCTTCAACTTCTAACCTCACTCATATTCCACTTGTATTTTCAGAAACACAAGTTTTCTGAACAGATGATAACTTCCAGGCAAAGCCAACGTCCCATGTCCCATGCACACACACGCCTTAGAGCACCAATGGTATTCTGGGAATTTCCCATTGCTTCTCTACATAGAGATGCAGAGTCACAAGTGAAGTCCCTGCTGACAGGGTGTCAGGAATTGCAACTACACAGTAGTCTCATACTCCATCACCTCTTTGGGGCTGCCAAGGCTGCGGTACTGGATCCGTGGCGTCACTGGCGATGTATTCTCCAGCACCAAAATGGTTTTTCTCAATCGGCGGTCAATAAAGTGTGCATCCCAGGCTGGGTAGCTCTTCCTGGGCAGGTCAATGCGGATAACAGGACCCTCAGTCTTTGGTGTTCGGGGAGAAGGTGCAGGAGCCACACTGATGGGCCTCACCTGAAAAACAGGCAGGCAACTCTCCTTGTCCCCTGGTTCCCGTTCCCCATCCTTAGTCCTCTGTAAGGTTCTTGGGGGACTTGTGACAACAACTGGTTGGGGCAGAGGTGTCCCTAGGTCCCCCACACCTCCAAGTCCTAATGCACCTATTCCTTCCTCCATGCAGCTCCACTGTGAACCCAGGACTGGGCCGTCAGGATGGAGCAGGCAGTAGTAGACAAACATAAAAAAGGTTCCCAAGGCATAGCTGCATACTACAACACACACAATGATAAGGGCATAGAAGTCTGAGGTGTGTGGTCCCCTGTATGCATACCAGGTGGCCGTGAGCGCCGCATTCTCCACCAAAATCACACAGTAGTATGCAGCCAGGCGGCATCGTGCTGGACCCTCCTTGACATTGAACCAGCAGAAGATATAGATGATGCCCACAACCATGTTGTAGATGATCTCCTCCCACTTGGACATGCAGAAGTCTGTCTCACCTTGGATGATCCAAAAGGTCATGGCACACCAGTGAGCCACGACAAAGATGCCAAAGTACAGCTGGAAGACAGAGGCAAAGAGCGCGAAGGCGATGGTACGTGCGCCAATAGTGAACAGGTGCCACAGCATTTGCACAATCATTGCCTTGTACGACATGGGTAGCTTGTCATCTCTGGAGTCACGAAGAACCTTCTGGTAGGAGGCAATCATCCAGGCCAAGGAGACCAAAGAGGCAGAGGTGGAGAGACCTGTTCAAAGAAAATCGACAACTCAGTGACTCTCAAACATAGAGTACATGAAGCTTTAAGGATACAGTATGGTTTCCTCCATAAAAGCTCAGTTCGAGCCAAATAAATGCATGCTCTATTTATTTTATTACAAGTTTGGGAGAAGTGTTGAACACCATCAGAGTGTTACTGCTATTAAACCTCAGTTTATTCTGAGATACTAAATATAAAACCTAATCAGATTCATTATGAAAAAAACGAATGATTTCCCATTCTCAGAACACCACCCCTCAATATTTAATTAGATCCCATGTAATTCATTGTTAATTGGACATGCTGTTGAATTATTAATGAAAGAACAATGAATAATTCATGCATTAAATTATGTCTCTCATTACTTGTGACCCATTCTTCATAAGAACTGCAATGAATCTGGGGACATTTCCTGCTTTTTGACTGTCTACGGTTATATTAGAAAGTGACACTCTGAGGAAGCTAGTCACTCTTAAAGTATTGCAAATAAGTGAAATGCATTCATTAAAATTATATGACAGGCTTCTCATTTAAGAGAAGGTGAGACCTGAATTAGGAGCTAATAATTGGGACATGTTTTTCAGTTTTGCTACTATAGCTTAAGTTATGTTTCAGGAGAGCTGTAACACCTGCAGTTGTCAGCAGCTGCCTAGGATGATGCTTCCCAGTAGTGCGTGTGCATTGCTTTGACAGATCCCTGCTTTTTAGTTTACAGGTATCCTAGGGTATTATCAGGTAAAAAGTGGGCCTGTTTCTGTGTGTATGTTTGTGAGAGAGGGAAGGAAGTAACCTCTAGGGCTTCCATGAAGGTGAAGGTATTATTGAGATCAAGACTTTAGTACAGCTAGGCTTTGTTTGTTTGTTTACCTGTCAGGTCCCTGCCGATATCCTACTGCTTTTCACCTCGTGATATTGCCAGACACACACAGAGCAGCCAAGACAGCAAAGATTTTTCACCCCTTTCACCCAGATCTTTAGCTCGAAGGTGCAGAATGATAATGTGTCCCCTTCAAAGCCTAAATCTAGTTATTCATTCATTCATTCATTCTTTTTCTCTCTCTCTCTCTCTCTCTCTCTCTCTCTCTCTCTCTCTCTCTCTCCTTTGTCTCTCTCATTTGCGCCACAGCTAGATTAAAATTAAAAGAGAGCTTAGTTAGCAATGGCTTAATGCACTGTTTTTCCACTATGCAACTGGCTGGTGGATGCTCTCTGTTCAAACTTGCACACTCTGCTCCTGCTGCTCTCATGGAACATGGCAGACAATCTTAATTAAATCAAACATCAGACACCACCGACACAAAAAACGTCAAAGATTAGAGCATGGATTAGTTAAATGCAGAGCTGGCACCCTGCTGTGAGAAAACAGTATGGGACAGTTGGTTCAATTACCTAAACGTGGGTAACATCTGGTTGTGCAAATTGTTCTAGAAATCTAATTGGCAATTTCTGAAGAAAGTTTTTTCAGAAAGGTGTTTAAACAAGACAACTCTATCCAGACCCAACAGAAGCCAAAAGGATATTTTAATTTGTAAATTGTGTCTGCAGTATTTGGATTTTGTGCATCCCTTTATTCATCTGTAGTAGCCAATTTGGGTCAGGGTTGTGGTGGATCCAGAGCCTATCCTGGGAACATGAACCATGATGATCACTGTAGTCTGGAGCTGTGAGCTACCAACACTTATAGTTTGACCCCTGTTTATTTTAAGTAGAATAAGTACTAGTCATTGTTCTATATATTTTTTAAAGTACTATTCACTCATCCATACAAAAGGGAAAATCTACTATACTGTTATAACAATTATAACAATATATATATATATATATTATAATTATATAACAATTATAACAAATATAACAATGTACACCTGACAAGACATAAAATTACAGAATATAGTCCTGTCCTATGCTGCACTTAAAGACAAATAAATTTTATACAAAGAAATCTAACAAGGATACAAGGATTAATATTTGAAAAAAAAAATGTAGAAATACAGATGCATAATCTCTGTAAATACAAAACTGCAATATATACCAATTTTGGCCAAAAATGAACTGTTACATATTTTTTTTTGCCCCAACTCCAGTAACAGCTATTTAACTTGACACTCAAATTAACAGATCAAACTGCATCAGGTAACTAAAAGTATATGATCTACACACATATATAAACAAAAAAGAAACATCCTCTCACATTCAACTGCTTTTATTTCCAGCACTTTTCTTAACATGTGTAAATATTTGTATTAACAAAAATATTCAACAACTGAACAAATTTCACAGACATTTGACGAACAAAAATGGAATAATGAGTCCCTTAACGAGGTGTGTGTGGGGGCGGGGGTGGGGGGGCAGGGGTGGTGTTCAATATTAAAAGTAACAGTCAGTATCTGGTGTGGCCACCTGCTGCT
>JANDJT010000050.1:12341295-12352093 GCA_024331685.1 Stegophilus panzeri
CTGTGACATTTTCTAATGAATTTAGTTTCATGTTTTTTTTTAAATAAGAAAATAACACTTCTATTCATATCTGTATTTTTGTACTGTTTAGAACACATCTATTCAATCCAGATAATATATTCATATTCGGTTATTAGGATAAAGCAGGTTAAAATGTGTAGGAACGGGAATGACAGCGGTGCAGAGACACGTTTCGTGAGAGAGAAATGGAGGATAAGAACAGGTTCTCTCTTATACATCCATTCAAACATACATCAACATGTAACCGATAGTGGTGAAAATCATCCATTTTTGATGCGCTGTGAATTTGGAGGGATGAGCAGAATCTCTCTCTCTCTCTCTCTCTCTCTCTCTCTTTCTAATGTTGAACCAGCTTCAGGCTGCTGCTTTATCTGTAAAGCTGCAGAAGAGGTAGTATTCCATGCCCTCTGCAGTGGAAAGAATTCTGGCCCATGCGTTCATCTGTAAGCCTTGCCGCAGAAGGCTGTGTTTCAGGCTTAGCTAGGAGGGTGTTTATGGGGAAATGGCCTAAGAACATGAGCATTTCACATTTGAAATAGAAAAATCGGTGATAAAGTGGATTACTCATTAGGGCTCTCCTGATCTAAGGGCATAATGGTTTGAAGTGGTACAATGGTAGAAATACAGGCAAACTTTCAGTGCCGTGATCTACTTTCTCTGGTCGATCTCTCAATGAGAGCCATTTTTATAGCCTCTCAGTGTGTAGCTGGCCATGAGTCAGAACATTGGTGTTGCTATCAAAGCAAATCTAGCTTGATGGCTGTAGCATAACATGCACAGCAGTAAAGCCATATCAGCATTTTAACTAGATGTTATTGATCCTGATGATGTTATTGTAGTGTTGCTAGATGGCACTAGTTCTCTTTCTCAAAGTGAATATGTGTAATTTGCACCTTATTTGCTGTAATTATGGCCTGGGTTACTTGCGTATAGTTTTCAGTTTCATCCGGTAGCTGTCATCTCATGCTGTGCAGTTTTAAAAACAAATAAAGGTGGTAATATCTTTTCCTCTCTGAGTGTGTATTCTGTTCTGTATTTGTGTGACTGTGTCATGTTTTAGCAGATTTCTACTTGGATGGCTAATGGCCTCATTTGAATCCTCACCACTCAGACATTCAAGCTTGGCTGTGCCCATTGTTTTTTTTATATGACTGTGTATGTGTGTGTGTGTGTGTGTGTGTGTGAGAGAGAGAGAGTGAGAGAGAGAGAGAGAGAGAGAGAGAGAGAGAGAGTGAGTGAGTGAGTGAGTGAGTGAGAGAGTGAGTGAATGAGCGAGAGTGAGAACAGGGCAATCTCTTAGTGTGAATGTGGTTTAGCAATAGCAAATGTGTTGTTTCAGTTTGACCCGATCAAAAAGAATTCTGGGACACTGAGTACATTGTTCTATTACACAAAAACTAGGACTTTTCTTCCAAAGCTCAAACCACAGAACATCAATTAAACAGTAAAATGAGGGTTGATAAGACAGCAGAGTGGAAACAGAGTGACTCATAGAAAATGAAGCGTGTCCTCAAAAAGCTGAGAGAAAAAATTTCACCACAGAGTTTTATAATTAAAATGATGTGTATTTATTTTTCACTAGATTAGCCAGACCATTTTACACCACCTTGAACAGTTTAACCTGCATTAATATTAAACTTCCTAATATTGAAACTGTTGAACTTCTTCTCAATATGACATACATAATATTCATATAGCCAAAAGCATGAGAAAATCTGATCATTCAATATCCCATTCCACAACCGTGGGCATTAATATGGAGCTGGTCCCCACTTTGCTATTATAACAGCCTCCACTCTTCTGAGAAGTCTTTCCACTAGATTTTGGCTGTGGGGATTTTTTCCCATTCACCCATAAAAGCACAAGAGTTTGGGCACTGATGACCGGGAAGAAGGTCTGGCACGAAGTTGTTGTTCCAAATGATCCCAAACATGTTCAGTGAGGTTGAGATCTGCATGCAACCTTGGTAAACTATGTCTTCATGGAGCTCTCTTTGTGCACAGGGGCACTGCCATGCTTTAACAGGTTTGGGCTCCTTCCAGTGAAAGAAATCTTAATTCCACAGTATACAAAGACATTCTAGACATTCTAGTGTGTTTCAAACTTTGTGACAACAGCTTGGGGAAGATTTTCGTATGGTCAGGTGTCCACATACTTTTGGCTATATAGTGTAATTAACCAGAGCACCTGGAGGAAACCCAGATGGAATCTGAAACTGTGTTGTAAACCAATACCACAATATATTGAAACCATTATTAGGTTGTTATCATACTGTGAAATTTTCATATTGTACCACCCCTACAGGAAATCATAAAATGTGCCACAGTATTTCTATTATAAAATACAAGGTAAGGTTTTAATGAGGATATTTTTGACATGTTAAGAGTTACTGAGGGAATCAGTGAGTATTAGTGAGTATGAGTAGGAGTGACGGAGTAAAGCTGAGTGAATGAATAAATTAATATGTGAGGGAATGAATGAGTGAATTAGGGTAAGAGTGAATTAGTAAGGACGAGTGACTGAGTGAGTTTGTGAGTGTAGGTGAGTGAATTAATGTGTGAGTGAGTGTGAATAAATTAATGAATGTGTCAGTGAGTGAATTAGTGAGTACAAATTAGTATTGATTAGGACTGTGTAAGTAAGTTAATGTGAGTGAATTCACAAATTAATTAATTATTATGTATTATGTAGAGTGAATTTGTGAGTGTAAATGAATTATTGTGTGTGTGTGTGTGAGTGAAATAATCAGTATGTGTAAGTGAGTGAATCAGTGAGTAAGAGTGACTGAGTCAGTAAGTGTGAATGAGTGAGTGAGTGAAATAGTGGGTAAGAGTGAATGAGTGAATTAGTAAACTAGTTAGTAAGAGTGAATGGGTGAATTAGTGAATGACTAAAAGATTAATACACATGCTCAGTCTTTTTGGGCTGAACCAGGTGGCACATGTCTATTCCCATCAGCTTTGTGTACAGTCTGTGCTAGGCTTGTTTGGGCTAATTAGTGGCATTTGGGCAAGTTAATGAGTTTCCTCTTACAGAGTGTGCCAGTTAGAGTAGTGTTCTGAGCGCTACCAAAACTGCTTTCAAGTACCTAATGTGTGTGTGTGTGTGTGTGTGTGTGTGTGTGTGAGAGAGAGAAGAGAGTTCTGGGTGGTGGGATTTTGAGTGAGCATTAATCATCTTAATAAGTGGAGCTCCGGTTCCAGAGCATATCAGACAATGAGATGAAACCAGACTGAAACTTAGAACTTTGCAGAAACACATTTTGGCCAATCTGCTAGTCCACTTTTGCATACTCAATAAACTGTCAACAAACTATTTATAGACTGTCCCTGCCTTCTTAGCTGACTGGCATGAAGTAGTCCATCAACAATCCTTTTTCAGTATGACGGACTGTAGTGTCAGCGGTTGTTTGATTCATATTCAAGCATTCAGCAAACTATCCTGACTTATAAGTAGTGCGTAGTCGGTTGATCAGCAAAAAAACAGACTAAAATCTAAAAGTGTTACTAAAATAGAACCTATACTGATGCTATGTGATGTTGATTCTGATCCAGTTTATTTTGAGTTGCTTAGTTCAAAACATAGAAGAAAAGAGGAATAGTGTTCCCCAAAACAAGCTGGGTTCAGCTTGGTTTCTTGGTTCACTAGAAAATTCTGAACTGATCTGTGTGTGTCTCTCTCATTTGTCTCTGTATCTCTCCTCTTTTTTTTTGTCTGTCTCTCTCTCTTCTGTCTGTGTTCCCCTTTTAATTGCATGTCACCCTTTTCATGTCATCTCATTTGGATATGTGTTTCTTTATAAATGTTTGTCTTTGTGTTTAGTGTATTTCTGTGTCTCTCGTTTCTATCCATCTCAACTGTCTGTGTTGTTTTTATTACATTTGTCTGTCTCTTTTGGTCTATTGTGTGACTGTTTTATTTGACTGTCCCAGTGTCTTGTCTGTCTGTCTTGTATTACTGTATTATCCGTCTATGTGTCTGTCGCTCACTCATGCACTGAGATAATGTGAAGACACACACAAACACACACATGCACGCACGCACGCACGCACGTAATGCCAATATCTGTATCTGTATTGTGCTCCAAATATGCATTTGGCTTTATAGCCAAAGTGGGTGAGGCCTAAACCAAAATAATTTAAATGATGGAAAACAATGGAAAACCCCAAAGGTAGAAATGCTAGGACTGTCAGCATGGTATGTGAATTCCGGCTCTGACAGTTCCTCAACCTCATATCATTCAAGAGATGCTATGATGAGAGTTTCTTTAATTCAGTGCTACTAGTAGCATAATTTAAACCACAGTAATCTGGACCAGGATGTTACACTAAGGATGTCTGCACAGTCATGTAGTCACATAGTCTTTAGTTAAGCTTCATATCTGACATTTTACTTGTGTGGCATGAAAGTAACCTCCAGCTCATGCAACTTTTTTGTCTTTTGTTGTCTGCAGGATCCCAGTCCAGATACAGTATACCTCTAGTCTCAATCAGATGCTCTGTGACCCTTTCAGGCAAAAAACAAAACAAACAAATAAACAAACAAACAGACAAACAAAAAAACCCCCAGAACATCTCACCTTCTTTTCATATCTGTATTTGTATCTATTTAGAACACATTATCCATTCTATTCAGTTACACCTCTCTCTCTCTCTCTCTCACACACACACACACACACACACACACACACACACACACACACACACAGTGCAAAACAAAATCTAGAATGCATGCCTTTTTTATGAGAATTTTTAAGGTAAATCAAGCAACATCCAGCAACATTCTTTAAAACTTGATCTGTCTGAGTGACTCCATAATTCTAAGTATTTTGTGATATTGTGGTAAAGCGGGACAATTGAGTTAATTGGGATAAATTATCACTGGTTTGGGAAGAGAAAGAACAAGAAAGAAGTATTCCAGTATAAATTATGAGTGTGGATTTAACGAAATGAGGGTAATTATCCTAAATGCCAAAAAAGCCTTCACACATTAACCATAAATTAGAGGCTTAATGTAAGAAAGTAGTATGCGTCTCTGAATGATATGGATTCACCTGTACATTAGTCATTACAGTATGCCTCAATGGCTAGTGATTAGTGTGTGTGTGTGTGTGTGTGTGTGTGTGTGTGTGTGTGTGTAGCTATGTTAATTTGTGTAGATATGACTGTTGGATCTCTCTCCTGCAGCCACACATCTCTCAGCACAGAAGAGCAGAGCCAGTAGTGCCAGAGTGCCAAAACCACAAAAGCTCTGCAGCTGCACCTTTTGGCAATCTTTCCCTGATCATAAAGAGCTGATGATCTTCAGGGGAAATAGTCTCTGCGATGAAGCTTTGTACTGCTGATTAATTCATTTTATTATTACTGCAGTGACAACTTGACTCTCAAATATGCTTTTTGTTTTGTTTTGTTTTGTTTTGTTTGTTTTGAATGATGGCATCACTGATTATGCAAATGTGAGCATGTGAGTATGTTCAGGACAGAGACTGTTCATATTAATGACAGATATGTATCACACATAAACGACAATATGCGTGTCATATTTTTTCCTAACTTTGTCAAAGTCACTTCCTGTTTTGGTTCTCACTCCACCTCTAGTCATTAGCTCTTAGCCATTTCCTGATTTGGTGATAGTTGTAGGCCTTTAGTTACCCCGCCTTTTCATTAGTTGTCCCAGGCATTCCTTTTCTAACTGTGTATACATACATTATATCCCATCTCTGCCCTAGCCCTGTGTGTGAATTTGCTTGTAAGTTGCTGGATGTTGTTTGATGGTTTTCTGCTTGTTGGTCTGTTACTCATCTGTGTTTTTCCTGTAGTTTGTATACTTCCTGTTTTGTTTAAACAAAGTTTAATTTTGGTTTCACATTTGTATCATGGATGGTCCTGGTCTCATCTGTGCCACCTATGTAATGTTCCCAGCCTAATTAAAACAAAACAAACAAACAAACAAACAAAAAAACCCAAAAACAAAAAACCTTGTCCTTGTACACCCAAACTCTTCGTCAATTTCATTAGATTTTGATACCAAAGCAGAATAATCTGATGTATAAATCAGATCAGTACCTTGAAGGTTGACGTCCTTTCCATTAACTTGATTGTTTTGATGTGGTTATCATAAAATAGAATATTAAAGATCAGGTAACATTTTAAGAGTAATTAATTAATCATCTATACCACTTATCCTACTGGGTCGTGGGGAACCTGGAGCATATCTCAGGGAGCACGGGGCACAAGGCGGTGTACACCCTGGACAGGGTGCCAATCCATCGCAGGGCACAATCACATACACATTCACACACCCATTCATACACTACGGACACTTTGGACATGCCAGTCAGCCTACCATGCATGTCTTTGGAATAGGGGAGGAAACTGGAGTACCGGGAGGAAACTCCCGCAGCACGGGGAGAACATGCAAATTCCGCACACACAGGGCAGAGGTGGGAATCAAACCCCCTAACCTGTGAGGCATACGTGCTAACCGCTAAGCCAACATGCGCCCTTCAGAAATCCAAATAATTCCAAAAAGGTCACACACATTCCTCACCACTGTGTGTGTGTGTGTGTGTGTGTGTGTGTGTGTGTGTTGCCCTGTAATGGATTGCCCTACATGACAGCCATTGCTTACTCCTAGTTTGGCTGGTGTGGAGTTGTTTGTGATGTTGAGATGTCGATTGGAAGTTAATTTTAATTTTAATCATATAACAGTGCAGTGTACAGGCAAATGATTCTACATGTGTTTCTTTCAGCTTTTTGAGGACACACTTCATTTTCTATGAGTCACTCTGTTTCCCTCTGCTTTCTCATCAACCCCCATATTAATGTTTAATTGATGTTCTCTGGTTTGTGCTTGGAGTATGTGTGTGTGTGTGTGTGTGTGTGTGTGTATGTGAATATGGGTGGGTGCATATATGTGGGGAACCCTTTAAATGGTCAGATTTTGATATTTCTATAATATATATACTTCTGAAAACTACATGCCTTCCTAAACTGGAAGTAAATGATAATGAAAAATACTGTAACATTGCAGTTACTGACCGGTACATTAAGTGAAGAAAATGTGAGTGGTGCTTGCTGTGGCGAAACTGGGATGGGGCACCAATACTTTCAAGAGCTGCCTGCATAGGGCGCCAATACTTTCGAGAGCCGGACAGATAGGGCGCCAGCACTGTTAGAGTGGCCGTGTAGTGTGCCAATACTTTTTAAAGCCGACCATCAAGGGCGCCAGTACTTTTGAGAGCTGGCCAGATAGGGTGCCAATACTTCTGAGAGCTGAACAGATCGGGTGACAATACATTTTAGAGCCGAATGTGTATGGAGGCAAAACTTTTAGAGCTTTCTCTTTAGAGGGCCAATACTTTCAAAACTCAATGCAAGTCTATGGGAAATTTTCCAAATTTGAGCTTCCGTAGCGGGAATTCCGGCATTCCGATTGCTTATAAAAGTCATAGCACACCTCTCCTCAATAAGCTGATCGATTTGACACCTCACCCGTCGATGTCCAACAAACGGTGCGGGACTAATTACGCGCCAAAAAAAAAGTGGAAGAAGAAGAATAAAAATAATAATTATTATAATAATAATAATAATAAGTATGCCGAATAACAATAGTAGTGCTTTTCAAGCACCACTAATAATAATTATAATAAGTATGCACAAGAACAATAGTAGTGCTTTTCAAGACCCACTAATAATAAGTATGCCGAATAATAATAGTAGTGCTTTTCAAGCCCCACTAATAATAATAATAATAATAATAATAATAATAATAATAATAATAGGTATGCCGAATAACAGTAGTAGTGCTTTTCAAGCACCACTAATTATAATAATAATAATAATAAGTATGCCAAATAACAACAGTAGTGCTTTTCAAGCACCATTAATAATTATAATAATTATACTAAGTATGCCAAATAACAATAGTAGTGCTTTTCAAGCATATATGTGATAATATGTGAGTGGTGCTTGACGTGGTGAAACCCGGATGGGGCGCCAATACTGTTAGAGCTGGCCGTGTAGTGCACCAATACTTTTTACAGCCGACCGTCAAGGGTGCCAGTACTTTGAGAGCTGGCCGTACGGTGTGCCAATACTTTTGAGAGCCGGCCAGATAGGGTGCCAATACTTCTGAGAGCTGAACAGATCGTGTGCCAATACATTTTAGAGCCGAATGTGTATGGAGGCAAACCTTTTAGAGCTTTCTGTTTAGAGGGCCAATACTTTCGAAAGTCAATACAAGTCTATGGGAAATTTTCTGATTTTGAGCTTCCGTAGCAGGAATTACGGCATTCCGATCACTTATAAAAGTCATAGCACACCTCTGCTCAATAAGCCGATCGATTTGACACCTCACCTGTCGATCTGAGACAAACGGTGCGGGACTAGTTGCGTGCCGAAAAAAAAGTGGAAGAAGAATAATTATAACTAGAACGGTAAATTTCCTGAAGAAAATGTGAGTGGTGCTTGACGTGGCGAAACAGGGACAGGGCGCCAATACTTTTGAGAGCTGATGGCAAAGGGTGCCAATACTTTCGAGAGCCAGCCAGATAGGGCGCCAGCACTGTTAGAGCTGGCCGTGTAGTGCGCCAGTACTTTTTAGAGCCGACCGTCAAGTACTTTTGAGAGCAGGCCGTGCGGGGCGCCAATACTTTTGAGTGCCGGACACGTAAGACGCCAATACTTTTGAGAGCCGGACGCACAAGGCGCCAATACTTATGAGAGCTGGACGCGCAGGGCGCCAATGCTTTCGAGAGCCGGACATGCAGGGCGCCAATGCTTTCGAGTGCCGGATGCGTAGGGTGCCAATACTTTCGAGTGCTGGACGCGCAGGGCGCCAATACTTTTGAGAGCCGGACGCACAGGGCGCCAATGCTTTCGAGAGCCGGACGCGCAGGGTGCCAGTACTTTCAAGTGCCGGGTGCGTAGGGTGCCAATACTTTTGAGAGCCGGATGCGTAGGGCACCAATGCTTTTGAGAGCCGGATGCGCAGGGCGCCAAAGCTTTCGACTGCCGGACGCATAGGGCACCAATACTTTCGAGAGCCGGACGCGCAAGGCGCCAATGCTTTTGAGAGCCGGACGCGCAGGGTGCCAATACTTTCGAGTGCCGGGTGCGTAGGGCGCCAATACTTTTGAGAGCCGGACGCGTAGGGCGCCAATACATCTGAGAGCCTTCCAGATAGGGCGCCAATACTTTTTAGAGCCGGACTTGTATGCAGGCAATTATTTTAGAGCTGGCCGTGTAGGGCGCCAATTCTTTCAAAACTCAATGCAAGTCTATGGGAAATTTTCCGAATTTGAACTTCCGTAGTGGGAATGCTGACATTCCGATCGCTTCCAAAAGTCATAGCACACCTCTCCTCAATAAGCCGATCGATTTGACACATCACCCATTGATCTCCGACAAACGGTGCAGGACTAGTTACGTGCCGAAAAAAAAGTGGAAGAATAATAATTATAACTAGACCTGAAGAAAATGTGAGTGGTGCTTGCCGTGGCAAAATTTTGAACGGGTGCCAATACTTTCGAGAGCCAGACAGATAGAGCACCAGCACTGTTAGAGCTGACCGTGTAGTGCGGCAATACTTTTTAGAGCTGACCGTCAAGGGCGCCAGTACTTTTGAGAGCTGGCCGTGCGGGGTGCCAATACTTTTGAGAGCCGGCCAGATAGGGTGCCAAAACTTCTGAGAGCCAAACAGATCGTGTGCCAATACCTTTTAGAGCCGAATTTTTACGGAGGCAAAACTTTTAGAGCTTTTTGTTTAGAGGGCCAGTACTTTCGAAACTCAATGCAAGTCTATGGGAAATTTTCAGAATTTGAGCTTCCGTACAAGGAATTCCGACATTCCGATTGCTTATGAAAGTCATAGCACACCTCTCCTCAATAAGCCTATCGATTTGACACCTCACCTGTCGATCTCCGACAAACAGTGCGGGACTAGTTACGTGCCGAAAAAAAGTGGAAGGCGCCAATACTTTTTAGAGCCGGACTTGTATGGAGCCAATTCTTTTAGAGCTGGCCGTGTAGGGCGCCAATTCTTTCGAAACTCAATGCAAGTCTATGGGAAATTTTCCGACTTTGAGATTGCATAGCGGGAATGCCGACATTCCGATCGCTTCTGGAAGTCAGAGCACACCTCTCCTCAATAAGCCGATCGATTTGACAAACGATCCCCAACAAACGGTGTGGAACTAGTTACACGCCGAAAAAAAGTGGAAGAAGAATAATTATAATTATAATAAGTATGCTGAATAACAATAGTAGTGCTTTTCAAGCACCACTAATAATAATAATAATAATAATAATAATAATAATAATAATAATAGGTATGCCGAATAACAATAGTAGTGCTTTTCAAGCTCCACTAATAATAATAATAATTATAGTAAGTATGCACAATAACAATAGTAATGCTTTTCAAGCACCACTAATTATGGAGTATGAAATGAGTTATCATTTTATTATTATCAGCATCATCCACATCAGTCTCTGTCTCACCACCTGAGGTACAAGTGACACACGGCATTTCTTCACTTCACTGGTCTATATTCACAGTCACACACGCTGTCTGCTGTCATCTGTACAAAGTGTGTAAGTGCTTTTTTCTATTTTAATGATAGAACAGACAGGACAGACAGATATGCATCACAGACATTGTGACAGCTGGTATATGATTCCCAACACAACTGATTAGACTTACAGTGGCAAGAAAAAGTATGTGAACCTTTTGGAATTTCATGGTTTTCTGAATAAATTTGTCATAAAATGTGATC
>JANDJT010000050.1:12354906-12376371 GCA_024331685.1 Stegophilus panzeri
TATTTGATTATATATTTTCATGTGACAACACTGAAGAAATGACACTTTGCTACAATGTAAAGTAGTGAGTGTACAGCATGTATAACAGTGAAATTTGCTGTCCCCTCAAAATAACTCAACACACAGCCATTACTTTCTAAACCGCTGGCAACAAAAGTGAGTGTAATTCACCATGTAATCACAAAAAATCACCATGTAATTATGGTCAAATATATTTGACCAAAATGAGACACAAATACATCTGACTGGTTTTCATGCGCGCGCACACACATACACACACACACACACACGTAACTCCTCTATGTGTTTGTGAAGCTCGTTGTTATCTGTCTGTCTCTCACTACTAGACACCAGCCCTCTAGAACAATCTCCTTCACACGTTCCCCTCAGTACTCAAGTCATCTTGATTCTGACAAAGTAATCATCATCATCATTCAGCTTTAATGAGAATAAATGTGCTGCTAACGGCACACTGACATCCCCGCATTACACACCATTACAGAAAGAGAGAGAGAGAGAGAGAGAGAGAGAGTGTCATTACCAGCCATGCCACCTGCATGTCCATGTTCCCCTTAGTGGGTGGGAGGGGGGCAACTCCCTCCAAATGTCATTAGTATCTCAACAATGTGACCATTAAAATATATCAAACTAATACTCATTCTATTCATAATTAGGTGCATTGTGGCACAGTCATTTTCTCTGACAAATCCAATAGGACACACAAAAGTGACAGAAGGATCATTTCTTTAAGGGCAGTGAAACTAACAAAAACATACAGTTGAGTAGGAGAGCAGCTATTCCAACCTATGGTCTTTGAATGACACTAAATATGGCAGGTGCAAATGAGTCTGTGAACAGCCGGCTTCACAGCAGAAATAAAGCAAACAGAAGGAGCTTCCTGGCACTGCACCCTTTTCCCTAACACCACCACACAGAATACGTCTCATCAGAGAAATTATATACCCACTCATTCACACAATATAGCTAATCAGGTTCATAATATGGCAAATTGGACATATAATATCAAAACATCATAATCATAACATGCACTACCCAGTAATTACTTGTGCATTTATACTGGTATATAAAAAACACACAGGCAGACGATGTCAGGCTTTGAATCTGTAAGATACAAGTTTGTGAAGGTCTTTTATTGGCAGCTGCTTTGCAAAGGCAAGTCTGAAGCCTTTAATAGCCTAAAAATGTTTAAACATAGGTTTGTGTGGTTAATTTCTTTTTATGAAGGCCAACACTTAGCTGCAAAACTAACAATCTGAGTTAGACCTTTCCCCTTCCCCCCCCCCCCAAAAAAAAAAAAAAAAACCCATGCTCTGTGCCATATTTCCATTTGCAGCACCTTTCTAAATATTCCTTGCACCTTTCTTGAGATAAACAAATATCTACTGCCTGAAGCTTTTGGAAAAAAGTATGCATGTATGACATCCATCAACCTCAATAACCCTAATGTTTACCAGAGATTTCAGTTCTGTTGTATTTTTGTGGTTATTAATCACACCTGTATTCAGCTTTCAGCAGTATAAACTCTGCCTATACCACAGTATCTTTTTGATTACTGAAAAAAAGAGCACGGCAGCAGTATTATTACTATAATCATGCATTGTGACCTTATTATTATCATTTATCTAGGTGAAGAATTAGTGGTAGATTGAACCTTATAATACTAAGGTCACAACATTCCAACTTGAGACAATCTTTTCAGAAATTTGAAGAATTATTCTGCAAAGAGTTCAAATATCCCTCTTATTGAAAGGACACTAGAGAGCATCTACAGTGCCAAAAGCAAAGAAGGTCTAACTGTGCCTGTAATCCTTCACATTTTTCCCTTTACCAGTTGTTAGAATGAAACAGCATTGAAAACGTCTGGATTACGCATATAACCCTGCTCCCTGAGCTTCACGCTGTGGGAAGCACCCTCGCATGTGACCAGCATCTGAAGCTTGTGTAACATCATGCCTATTTATTGGCCTGCCATGATCAGGTGACGTGGCAATTAAGCGCATCGCATGATATAAAAACAGCACCCGTGAAACACGCCGTCAGCCTCTATTATCTGACGCGAAGACACAATTCACAGGCATGCGCCAGTATGACAAAGCTACGCAACGTCTCATTCCCTTCTCAGGGAACAGGGTAACCCAGATGTTCTATTTCAAAGGGAACTCAATGTTGCATGAGCTTCACGCTGTGGGAACGAGAATACCCACTCTGTCATACTGAGGGCATGGCCTGTTCAAAAGATCCGAGCCTGAGGGTCACTGCAAGACACTCGAGCCCAGGGTGGAACATATATCCAGGCTGTAATTTCGAATGAATGTGTGCGGTGTAGACCACCTCACCGCAGCACACACATCCTATAAGGATACCCCTTTGTACAAAGCCTTTGAGGAGGCGACCCCCCTAGTGGAAGTAACCCTTATGACCAGAGGTAAGTCCGTGCGCCTCATAAGCGATAGGGATTGCTTCAACTATCCAATTAGAGATGTGCTGCTTTGACACAGCATCACCTCTTCTGTTGCTGCCAAAGCAGACCAGCAGCTGCTCCAACTTATGCCGCTGGCAGGAGCGGTGGACGTAAGTACAGAGAGCCCTTAGTGGACACAGACAGTGCAATTTCTCTTGTTCTGGTGTGAGGATCTGAGGAGGGCAGAAAGACTGCAACACTACCGGCTGGGCAGCAGACATAGGTACTTTAGGAATATAATTTGGTTTAGGATATAGGAAGGCCTTGGCTATTCCAGGGGCAAAGTTGAGGCAGGAAGGGGCAACAGAGAGAGCCTGTAGATCTACTACTCACTTGAGAGATGTCAGGGCCAGCAGAAAAGCTACCTTTAGAGTCAGAAGCTTCTCTGAGGCTGACTCTAAGGGCTCAAATGGGGCACCTGACAGACCTTTCAGGACCACAGAAAGGTCCAAGGAAGGTATGCATGGTCTGCAGATGGGCCTCAGCTGTCTGACACCACGCATAAACCTCAATGTTAGAGGATGTTGCCCCACAGAGGCTCCATCAATAGGGGCGTGGCTGGCCGAAATGGCAGCCACGTAGACCCTGATTGTAGAAGGAGCCAACCCTACTGAAAAACATCCTTATAAGAACTCCAGGACAGTAGCTACTGCGCAGTTCACTGGGTCTAGCTGATGTTCCTCACACCACGAGACAAAAAGTCGCCACTTGAGTGCATACAATTTCCTAGTGGATGGTGCTCTAGCGTTCAACATGGTATCTATAACCTCAGTTGCCAGACTAGAATCTATGAGCTGGTGCCCCCCTTTCTTTCTTTTTTGAAAAGATAGAGAGGAAATGAAGAGTTTTGTGGTTACACAAACGACTGATATGCAGTCTTGCTGAAGATAATAAGGCTGACAGTGTGGTTCACAGGTGCCGTTTTTATATCACATGACCCGCTTAATTGCCACGTCACCTGGTCATGGCAGGCCTATAAATAGGCATGATGTTACATAAGCTTCAGATGCCAGTCACGTGCAAGGGTGCTTTCCACAGCGTGAAGCTCACACACCGTCTCATTTCCTTTGAAAGGGAACAACCTAGTACAAAGTTCTTAATGGAGCACTGTAGGCAGATCATCTCCAACTCTCACACTTCATCCAGCTATTCATAATACATCGGTGATATATTCTGCTGTGGAGAAAAAGCACAGGGTGCAGGAGGGCTAGATGACATACTACCTGTCAGCAAAAAAAAAGCTATTTGACTGAGACCTCGCTAAACAGTTACACATCTCCTAGTTCCTTGCTTATCTAATTTGGCTGTGGAAAATACAGGAGAACCCGATATGCTATCAATCTCCACACTGGGCTGTTCACCTGACATCATCTCATGGAGCGAAAGAGAATTGCTGGCATGGTCCTCAGTATGAGTCCAACTGTTTTGCTCTCCATGTCAAGCCACTCATGTTGCTAGCTACTGGACATTTTTTTTTTTAGAAATCACCTCTCTCTGCTGAATATAAAGATTTGGCTGAGGATTTCAGTAATGGAAAAGCAACACAATTACCTCCCTAGAGACCATGGAACTGTGCCAGGAACCTATTCCCAAGAGCCTCACCTCCACACAAAAAAATATAAACCCTGTCTCTACCAGAGAGACACACCAAAGAGGCATACATCAAACACTAAGAAATACTAGAGGGCTCTTCAATTTCTCCTTAAAGCTTCTAACTAGAACCCTACAAATGAGAGGGTTTCCAATTCCAACAAAAACGTCTTCAGAAAAGCTGAACCTAACTATTCAAAGAACCATTAAGACACTTGTTTTTTCTAATGTGAGCTTCATAAGGTTGTCACCATCTTCAGCACCAACAGGGTTCTTATTTGTAGAAAAGAAGATGACATTCTCCTCCTCTGCATCAAGTACAGTACAAATGTCTAAACTCAATTGCTTTGAAGTATCGATATCCTTTAGTCTTAGTTCCTGCTGTTCTAGAACAAGTAAGCAGAGCTAAGATCACTAAACTTGACCTCCATAATGCATTTTTTGTTGTCTAATAGTTATAACTTTGTAGATGGTTCTAATTGGAACCTTTTGTGAAAAGAAAACCCACTATTGTTTGGCTCTACGTAGAAATGCTTTGTTTTAAGAATCTACATAGAACCTTTAATCAAGCAATCAATCAATCAATCAATCAATCAATCAAATACATTTATTTCTATAGCACATTTAAAAACAACACAAGTTGGCCAAAGTGCTTTACATATCAGGACCTAACAAATTCAAACAACCTAAAAACATCAGACCAAATCCAGAACAAATACAAAAATTATAGTAAATTAAATACAGTCAAATGCAAGTGAGAATAAATGAGTCTTTAAATGAGATTTAAAAACATAAAGAGAGGTACAGGATCTAATATGGAGAGGTAGGCTATTCCATAGTCGAGGAGCTGCAACAGAGAAACCTCAAATCTCCTTTTGATTTTAGACGAGACTTGCGAATAGTTAACTGAAACCTCTGTGAAGATCTTAATGGTTTAGAGGACATATGTTGCTGAAGAAGTACCGCAATATAACTGGGTGGCAGGCCGTTAATTAATAAAATCTTGTACTGAATTCTAAACTTCACTGGAAGCCAATGGAGGGATGCTAATACAGGTGATACTTGCATATGTGTTACTTGCATATGTCTCAGTCCCAGCCAAAAGCCTAGCAGCAGCATTCTGAACCAACTGCAGGCATGAAAGTGAGGCACAGGAAACACCATAAAACAATGAATTACAGTAGTCTAGTCTGGATGTAATAAAAGCATGCATAACAATTTCCAAATCATTAAAAGACAAAAAAGGTTTCAATTTCACAATAGTCCTTAAATGGAAGAGTCCACGTCTAACCACAGAGTTTATATGCTTATCAAACTTAAACTCAGTATCAAAAATAATACCAAGACTCCTTATTCCGTGTAACTTAGATTTAAAAAGGCCTATATGATTAATTATATGTTTACATATAATTATACATATTGCACCTAGAACTCTCTCTCTCTCTCATACACACACGCACACACACACACACACACACACACACATGCCTGACACTCTTCCAGTTTGCGTTAGTAGATGACTGGTTGCAATGGAGTGAACCGATATTGGAAGCAGCTCAGTTATATGGTCAGATATATTTTCTGGCTCAAACTTTCTTCTAAAAAGCTCCAAGAAACTACTAAGTTCTAAAAGTCTTCCCAATGTCCTTAGGTAAATCAATTCAATTTCATCATTCATCAAGCCCCTGACGTACTGAATTGCTGCTACCCTCCATATGTTCATAAACATCTACCCTATGCAGCATAGGAACTAGAACCTTGAACCACTGGATGTGAAGGTCAGCCTGGGGTACCCGATCCAGGACCTCCTGGACTCTAAGCATTAAAGCTGAAGAATGCATTGACTAAGTGACTTGGAAGTATGAAATCACTAACTATCCTTAATGCATAACTCACAGAGGCCCATGATTGTCGCTCTGATTGACAGAGGAGAGAGTAATGTCACCATAGCCATTCAGAGATATGAGTTCTCTTGTACTCCTCGGCACAGATGGCTTGTGGCATTGTCGGGATTCAAACTCGTCATCTCCCAACAATAGGATGAATGCTTACATCACTCAAAGCCCCTTGGGTTGTTTGTCTCTGGATTGCCCTTTGCACCTGTCTGTCCAAAAACCATTGTTTAAATTTCAAACATGCACTGAATGTGAGTATGGGTTGCATTTGATCAGGTAGTGATTATTTTTTAATCAAATAGATTATGTGGAAACTCTGCACACTGATCCTTAACACTATCTGAAGTCTAATCACAAACAGTCAGACAGTACATATAATCTGCAAACGCTACTAATTATTAAACATGTTTAAACAGTGTCAAACATTCAGTCAGCAATTTTCTCTGTATCAATAAAATATAATAAAATATCTCCCCAAATTTATTGACATTGTAGAGAAACTGAGTTAGTTTGTTATGAGCTCTGTGCCCACCAGTGAACACCACAAAAGAGTACAAGAAAACAAAAGAACACATTTGTAAGTAAGCTGACTATTATTTTTTTACCAGTCACAATCTCATTCTTGCCTCTGTACCTCTCATTATACCAGAAAAATAAAGTATGTGCCTGCAGGAAATGGAGCCCTGTACTATAAGAAATGGTTCTAGCCTTTTGTGGTTTTTGTTGGAAGTCAGAAAAAAAAGCAAAGAGGGAATTTCGGCCGGCAGTAATGTAAACACAATTATGGACCAGTCTGAATTTTATCACACTCCCTGTAGTGTCCCACCAGCCATGCCACTGCCAAATTAGCAATAAGTTATAAGCTACTGTATATCAGCATGTGTGAAAAGATATTCATCTTTTCACAAGACATCTGTGTCATGGCCAAAACTGAGCTGTAAACATTCTGCTTTATTTTGGGGGCTTTCAGTTTGTAGTATTTTTAGTATGCTAAATGCATCCTGTATTGGATTGGGCAGTCAAGTCTTGACCTCAAAAAACTTTAGGCCTGATTATCTTTGGAGAAGAATGTTTCGGCCGGCATGTTTCGGCCGGCAGTAATGTAAACACAATTATGGACCAGTCTGAATTTTATCACACTCCCTGTAGTGTCCCACCAGCCATGCCACTGCCAAATTAGCAATAAGTTATAAGCTACTGTATATCAGCATGTGTGAAAAGATATTCATCTTTTCACAAGACATCTGTGTCATGGCCAAAACTGAGCTGTAAACATTCTGCTTTATTTTGGGGGCTTTCAGTTTGTAGTATTTTTAGTATGCTAAATGCATCCTGTATTGGATTGGGCAGTCAAGTCTTGACCTCAAAAAACTTTAGGCCTGATTATCTTTGGAGAAGAATGTTTCATAAACTGCCGCAAAATCAGGTGAAACATGGACCCAGATCAGTACATGTTCCTGTAGAGGCATACAGTTGCGGTCAAAATTATTCAACCAACATTGCAAATCAGGTTTATTGTCAAAATTTACAGACTTTCAGTTGTTTGCAATGAACAAATCAAACAAAAGCAAGTGAAATAGTTAAACACAATGAATGCTTCAAGTGGTTTCCCCAAATTCAACTGAAAATGCAGCTTATAATGACTTCTCCAGTTTCAAAATTATTCAATCCCCTGAATAGATTCCCTCACAACAGCACAGATATGCAAAACAGGTGTTGTCTCAAGCACATCTGATGCAACTAATCAAGGGCTTCATTAGTTGAATACATGAAATAATAATGAAATAAAATACATGAAATACCTGGATGGGGCAGAAAAAGGAAGCTATCAACGGCTGCAACCAGAATTCTGAGAAGGCAGGTTGTGAAAAACCATCGAAGACCTGCAGCAATACCTGGTGGCAACAGACACTAAGGTTTCAGTGAGCACAGTATGGTGTGTACTAAATGCAGAAGGTTTCCATGCCAGAACTCCAAGACGTACACCACTACTGACCCAAAAGCACAAGAAAAATCAACTCAAAATCATATAAATAAGCCACAGAAGTCTTGACATTCTGTTCTGGAGAGCAATGAAGCAAAACTGGAACTTTTCGGCACAATGGATCAGCAGTATGTCTGGAGAAAGAAAAATAAAGAAAGCACACTCTGTCCACAGTCAAGCGTGGTGGTGGCTCGGTGATGCTCTGGGGCTGCTTGCATCCTATGGCACTAGAAGCCTGCCGCATGTGAAAGGCAAGATTGATTAATTGAAGTATCAGGAAATCCTAGGAGAAAATGTCATGCCGTTTGTGAGGACGCTGAAGTTTGGGTGTCATTGGATTTTCCAACAGGACAATGATCCCAAGCATACCTCAAATTCCACCAAGGCTTGGTTACAGAAGAAGTCCTGGAAGATTCTACAGGGCCATCACAGTCACCTGACTTGAACCCCATAGGGATTTGAAGAAGGCGGTTGCAGCACGTAAACCCAAGAATATTACTGAACTTGAGGCCATTGCTCATGAGGAATGGCCTAAGATGACTCAAGAATGCTGCCAGAAGCTGGTGTCTGGCTATGATCTCGTTTGCAGTAACTCATAACAGCAAAAGGGTGCTCTACTAAGTACTAAAGATGCCTGCCATGAAGGTGTTGAATAATTTTGAAACTCCAGTTTCAAAATTATTCAAGTTATTATAAGTTGCATTTTCAGTTGAATTTGAGGAAACCACTTGAAGCATTCGTTGTGTTGAACTATTTCAACTGCTTTTGTTTGATTTGTTCATTGCAAACAGCTGAAAGTCTATAAATGTTGACAATAAACCTGATTTGCAATGGAGGTTGAATAATTTTGATTGTAACTGTATTACCACCTCAGACATTCCAGTATGAATTACATCATTAACTCCCATATGGTCCTGCATCATAAGACAGTAAAAACGTTACGGAATGATAAATTGCAAGGTCGTGTTTTGTACAAAATACAGTGAACAGCACTGAACAGACAGAGTAAACATTCATTCAGACATTATTCACAATGCTAGAGTGATCTAATACTTGACTGATAAGATAACAAGCACCTATGTAAGCACTGAATTGATAATAATGCTTACTGTACTAAAGAATTTTTGCACTAATCCCAACAAACTACCTTTTTAAATATGCACACTGGCATGGTGCAATTGTGTGTCTTCAATCACATGGCTTCAAATTCAAATTCTCCAAGTGTCTTTTTCACATTTATTCACAGAACTCTTCCAACAAAAACAATCTGGTGCTTAAAGGAGAATAGATATAAGATGCACTGACACCATTTTTTCCCACCAAGTGCAAGTACCTTTTCAAGAGTATGAATACAAGTATACTCATCAATACCTATACCAATACTAAAACCAAAATCATATAACCTACTTAATTATAAACTTTATATATTCATCTCTGTTTATGTTACATGCTGACATTCGCTGTTAGCAATGAACTCATTGTGCGGCATTTTATGTTTAAGATATTATGCCATTTAAAACTTTAAATTCCATCTTGACTCAGAAGAAATGTGTAAACCCTGCTCCACGCTCATGAAGACCATTTTTGTGCACACAATTCATTGCACCTCACCCGACTCGCTGATACTACTGTATGTATTCAGGTCACCCATCCTTCCTCTCTCTATTAAAGGTATTGCTTAAACATCATAATAGTCTGAAGTATGCTTCAAAGTCATGGACCAGCTACAGATAAATACTGCATTTACATAAAATAGTACCTAATCAGGACTCAGGAACACAGAGTCTTGGCCTACATTAAGATCTGAATATTATAAGCATATGTTTAGCTCATATATTCCTCTGGCACAACATCAGACCATCTCAGGAACAAACATCCATTTCTTATGAAGAACAGGAGATGCTTCTTATGTGTTGTGAAAGTTTATACTATAGCACTGCTGAATTCTCAGGTTTGTCCTGAGTTGTCGGTCTTTTTCTATAACAGTAGATTTGACAGTGGTTCTGGCTGCTATTCAAATGATATGTTTACATTGGATATAAAAAGTTAAGATGTCATCAAGAAAATCCTAAGAAACAGCTGATCTTTATTTGAGGTTAATCAGAATCACTTCATTGATGACAGGTGTGTGATAAATACTTTTGAACAAGAGTTTGAATGTGATTATCTCGTTCTGAGCACATGCTGCCATATGCCCCATTATAAAAGGGCCGAAACATTTATATTTGTTTTTCTATAAAACATTAAAGGTGGAAAAAAATCTGACATGATTTATCTTGGTTTAATTTTTTTTGTACATTTTGTACATTGTACATTACAAAAACCTACAATTTTAACGGGTGGGGCATTTTATACCCATAGTATATTAATGCACTCGTTCTAACACATTAACATTTCCACAGTACAGCTTATTCAGATCAGAGGTCCTGTATGACAGAAGACCTACATAATCAAAGAATAATAAATACATAAAAAATTATTGTTATTTAACAAAGAAAACTGCATAATCATTGATACTGTATGGTGAAGATTTCTGTATGGTGATGTTTATTTAACGTTTATGGAGTCACCAGTATCAGCTCTTTGTAATGGTCAGTGAGGATTCTGCCATGGGAGAATCTTCAGGGCAGCAGGCCTTGAGCCTGTGTATTTTTAACAAGCTGTGTATTTTTGTCTTATTAACTTGGCTTGTAGCTGGGGAAATTAACGTTTATGCTATAATGTAAATGATAACAGGAAATAACTTTATTCCGCAACCTTAACTATAAATGGTGACAAAATGTGCAACATCTTGTCAATAATAAATTAAAAACCATCATCATTGGCTAATGGCTATGGTATAAGAGGAATAGAACACTCTGGGACATGCTGTTAGAGAAAATTCTCTGCCTCATATTTTGGGTTATTTTCCTATAACATCATGTCACTTTGTGATTTTATACTGATTTGACGAAGCTGCTATTCTTCTTCTTGATGTATCTTGTGGTCTAACATGATTTGTCTATTCAGTATGCATGGTTACATAAAGGTTGGTGTCAGGATTTCCCCTCACACATTGCCTCTGTTTACATCTTACACGTGTATTTGTTATGGTTTCTGTCCTGTCTCCAGCCCTGTTATGTTATTGGATGTCTCCTTCACGTGTGCTCATTAATCACAGCTGTTTCGTGTTTCACCCCTGATTATGTGTGTTATTTAAACCTCTTGTGTTTCTATATTCAGGGTGAAATATTACGTGTTTACTGTATGCAAAGCTGCATGAGCCTCGGTCTGTGGTTTTGATCCGGTTCTCATCCTCGTTGTTTTGTTACTGTTCTAGCCTAGTTTATCCTGTTTGCCATTCGCCTGACCTTTTGCCTGTTTTGACCATGCCAGTGTTTCACATTTTGGATTTGTTTTGCCTTGCGGACATTAATGGACGTTCTTTTTGCCGTTTATCTTGCCTGTGTTTGACTTTGGACTGTTTACATGTTTTTGAACCTTTGCTGCCTGCCCTGACCGTGTGCTTGTTTATCGACTACGCCTCTACTCTGCCTATCACAGAGTTTGCCTATGATTGATCGGTGCCTGCCTTTACGTCTGTTTATATTGTTTCATTTAATAAAGCTACAAATGGATCCTCACTCCGCTAACCCTTACTGTAACTGCACTTGCATCTGTCCTGATACTCATTATGTGACACTTGGCCACTGTGTTTACTATCTTATATTTGGACTATAGAAAGTCTAAGTTCTTATCTTGTGCCTGGACTTATCACTTTTTATAACCATAAATACAGTATATTTAAGTACAACCCCCCCAACATACTATTGATTAAAACAGTCAAATAATAGAGTAACGTAAGTGATTATAATTAATATGATTACAATTGAATATCATCAATAGTAATAATATTTAATTACTTCTTTCTTCCAACACAGTCTTTTATGTCATACAGTATATGCTTTGTTTGCCCAGTTCCTGACTTGCTTCTACTATCAGCAGTTGTAGAAGTACAATGTGAAGTGGTATGATTTGGATCATGTTTCCATTTTTTTCATACTTGTCTAGATTTCATGAACCTGCTAAAGAAGATGTAGTTTCATTTTATCAGACTTTTTCTGAACTTAAAACTTTCTAATGGAAAGTATCTAATACTCTTTGGAGTCATGACATCTTACATATTGTCATCACACATACTGAGCACATGTCCTCACATTTTCAATAGGAGGCAAAACACTGAGCTGTAAATGCTCTGTGCATGTCTCCCAGACAAAAGTTTATGATCCTATACAATGCCTTATGCATTATCAGCATAACTGGATCTGGCATCATAAAGGTTAAAGCACTCAACACATCAACTATCTCTTACTACACAAATATGTAGCTGTACCTTTAATGAGATCATGTGACATTGTGGATTTGACAGCCCAAACATTTTTGATAATTAGTGCTCATAAGTGATTTTTTTTTGGTGTTTGTTTTTCACTACACTGAATACAAATACCTCTAGGAAATAAGAAGCAGCTGCAAAGTTAATCATCCAATTTATATTTTAACAATCTAAAATCACTATATTTTATAGATACAGCTTTAGTAAAACATTCACTGTAGACAAGTTGCTTATTGTGCTCCGGCCAATAATGTGAGTTTAAATTACACATCTTAACCTCTATAGACTGGAGGAAAGGAGAGGACACAGTGCACAACCTGTAAGCTAAGGCAGTCAGGTGATAGCAAATTTATTTGCTGAGATAGAGGAAGTGTTTACTTGCAAGATGGGAAAAGTGCAATTCCTTTTTTAAACTTCCATTTCCTTATCCTTTTAGTATTCATCTGCTCCAAACTATATACACTTCTGTGCCATAATGCTGCTGCTGCATTAGTGTGTCAATAGAATTAATTAAAAAAAAAAATATTCAATATTACAGCTAGATTTTAAAAACTGTTAGGTAATTAACCATAATAGACCACATTTGTGGTAATAGACCACATTTCTGCTAAGACAAACAAACATATAAATAAAAAACCCCACAAGACTGTCTGGGATTGTAACAAGTTCTTCAAGAGGCTGCAACAGCGTACCAGCTAATTCATGCAATGTTAAATGTATAGGTAAATTAAGATTTAAAATATTAAAAAAAAAACATTTTTTACTATTTACTACTCAACATAGTCAATAATTTAGAAACTTTACATTTCATTAATTTTGAAGGCAGCTTTGGGCTTTTACAGACTTTTGCAGAGTACTGTTCTGTGTATATCAGAATAAATATCTCAACTGATCTGATTGTATGTATTGTATGTGAGTAAAATACTGAAAAAAAGAAAGAGACAGCGCGAGCGAGAGCAGCCAAAATCCAAAAGGAAATGACTTTTCATTGCATAAATACAATTCTATCCTTTTATTTCCTTGTAAAGCCATCTCAGAACAGCTTTGAGGATAAATGTCATAAAACAATCCTGCTATCCATCCGTCTCTGCTTTCTACCATTCAGCTCGCCTGCCAATCATGCCAGTAGATTCTTCTTTCCATGGAGAATGACAGCTTTAAGAAGGCATGAACAAGTGACTGAAAAACTGGGTTGGTAAAGAGTGACTCACTTGAGGACCATTTCAAAAGTTCTGTTAAACGCCACAAATTCAGAGGCAAGATTTAGGCTGAGTTAAGAGCATAATGTGTTTTTTCTATATAACGTATTAACGCTGTTCTTTCCACCACAGAATGTATTGATTCGGTCAACAAAGCCCCTGTTCTGGAACAAAGCAACATGCAGGGAAAATTTTCTCTTATCTCATTAGAGATGTGCTTTACTCAGTGACACTAGCATATGAATACCCACTCCTGTGCGCATACACAAAGGCCATTTGCATTGTGCAACTCACGGTTCTCACATCCAGCATGTGCACCATGCATAATGATAAAATCAATAGGTAGAATCTATAAGAAATTAGGATAGTTTCATTTGACTTGTCTCACTCGCTTGTTCACTATTTACTATATAGCCTGTTCTAGATAGAGCAACAATAGGGCAACAATAAGGAAGACACCGTACAGAATTCAGACAACACTTAGTACTCTGGATTTACTTCGGCAAAGGTCACATGGTTAGTCAACAATATTGGTCAAAAATTGATTTTTTTTTTTAGATATAGAACATTTTCGGATTAGTTGAGTCAATTGTACACACATAGAGAAATTAATTTGTAAAATAATTACTCAACATGTTTTTCATCTCAGGACTTATTTAATCTTACTTGAGTAATTTGCTTGATCACTACTTTTACTGAATTATCACTACAGTAGTAGTACTCATTCCACCACCGACTACACTAATATAGAACACTATTATCCTGGAAATTTGATTTGTTTACTTAGGTAAAAACCACTGCAAACGAGCAGAACTGGACCTGGCTTCTATGGGGCTGTCTTTGCCATAAATGTAGTTCTTCTTGTTACTAATTTTTATGCCAGAAATACCTTTAAAATAGACTTCAATCAGGAATCTCAGACATTTGAAATTGCTGTGACCATGATCCTGATTCGATTTTGGATACATTCTGGTTACAATGATAATTCCACATAAATCCTACAAACATTCAACCACTCGCTCTTGAGATATCCTGCTAATGAGAATGGCTTGAAAGACCATTATCTTAAAACATAATACCTCCACCATAAAGAAAAGACACCCAATCTATATGATGAATAAGGAATGTCTACTGTTTCTTTACTGCTTCTGTTATAGTGTCCTGACTCCATCTACAGACACTCTCAATCATATATTGTAGGTTCTAGAACATTCTCAATTCTAACTTCTTAGTAACTGTTAGACAAAATTTCTAGCAACTTTCATTCATTTATTCATTCATCTATCTCCAGTAACTGCTTTATCCTGATCAGGGTTGTGGTGCATATCCTGGGAACACTGAGAGCAAGGGTAATTTAGCGTAGCAAGAACATTTGAAAGTTCCATAAATTATTTATAAAAAGTATACATTTACAGATATGAACATTAATAGCAATCAGCATTTCTGTTACATCATAACCATAAACACATAAACATAAATTATTACCACTGTACAATCAGACACAAAACTCCTCTAACCAAAAATATTATGTTGTAACAACTTAATATTAAAAATATAATATACAGGGACGGCTATGGCTCAGTTGGTAGAGCGGGTTGCCTACTAATCGTAGGGTTGGCGGTTCGATTCCCAGCCCACATGACTCCACATGCCCAAGTGTCCTTGGGCAAGACACTGAACCCCAAGTTGCTCCCGATGGCAAGCTAGCGCCTTGCATGGCAGCTCTGCTATGATTGGTGTGTGAGTTTGTGTGTGAATGGGTGAATGAGACACAGTGTAAAGTGCTTTGGATAAAAGCATTATATAAGTGCGCTATTTAAATAATAACCTATAAATATCCATAATATAACCTAAAAACAGATAACAAGAACATAAGTTATAATCTACACAATGTAGAAATTCTATATTGTCTCTTTCTCTATCTCTCTCTAAGCTCTTTCATGCCATCCTCCAGTCTGACCTCCAGGTTTCCATGACAATGTGAGGGCGGTTCCATAGACTGCTGTTAAATAATAAATATAGTTTGAGATTAGAGATTTTTTTATAAGGCTACTGAAAATGACCACTGGCTTCTAATGGAATTAAGCATGAGCTGAATTATATCACTAAAAGCCAATGTTTGGGTCATAAAGCACTCTTCAGTTGGAGGTGAAAGCACTATTAAGATAAATATTCTCAGATCCCGTTCTCTCTCTTTCTTTCCCTTTCTCTCTCTCACTCTCTCTGTGAGCTCTCACATATGGACAGTTTGACAGTCTTATTTACAGAGTGCTCTCTTTCTCCATACTTACAGGAGCTAACTGCCACCATCACTCTTACAGGAAAATGTAGAGATCTATCAATCAAAAGAATGAGGGAGAGAGGGGGAAAAAAGCTAGGAGAGAGAGAGGAGGGCTGGTGATCAATGAATTCTGCCAAGTCTCTCAGCTCTGATAAGATCTCTCTGTGAGCTGTACACTCAAAAAAATTTTCAGGCCCTTCATAGATACGACAAATTTAAAATTTTTTCACTTGCTTTAAACATATCTAATTAAGAGTAATATGTATGTATATTTAACTAGTCTAACATAAAATGTATAAATATTGTCATCTATGAGATTTATTTCAATCTAATTAACACAAATTAGTTTAATTTGGGGAGCACCTTTAGCACATGTGCGAGACAAGTTCAGACATCGTGCTCACAGTGTGTGACCGCCATTTTCTCATGCTGGCTCTGCAAGGACTGATGCGGATGATGCGCTTGCTGTTGGATATTCCTTGTTGGTAAGTATTCGTTTTTTTGTAGTTAAGAATTGACCTTGCTGTCAAAGAATGTGTATATCATAATGTTGAGTGAAATATGTAGCAGCGTTGAACTAGTTAAGCGAGGTGAATTGTTTCAAGCGTTCTTTCACTTAAACTCAGACTCATTCAATGTGCAAATTAGCATTGACAGTGTTTACTCAGTTCAACTTCAGAAGTTTGCTAGCCCAGGGAACAAATGTTAGCAATACAGATTGATTTCTGTCTAGCAAGATGTCAGAGTCTAAGGAAGTATGCCTCGTATTTTCTCCCAGCATCTTTTTCCAACTTGCAAAACTAGCTATAGCTAGACAGCCACTTGGCTCAACAACCTCAGTGCTTCACACTTTAGCTTAGCCAGTTCTGTGGCATTCTCACCATTTTAGAACCTTGCAAACCCAACATATTAAGATTTGACACATTAGTTGATAGAATGATTGATTTGTGTCTTCTGTGAAATTTTGTAATTCATTTTTTCATTTATGTTCTATATGTATTATGAGGAGTATATGTAATATGTATTATTATGTTGTGCTCTTCCCTAAATGCATGCATAGTAATACATAAAAACATACTTATGCTCAATGTTAGTAATATATCTGCAGTTGTGTTTGTGCCCTTTTACTGTATAGTACCCCAGTTAACATACATTTGAGTCAAAGAACAAATTTCAGTGAAGAAGGCTGAAATTCTATAGAATAACATGATAAAATAAGATATATATATATATATATTTTAATGATCATCAACATGCACAAGCACAATAAAGTAGTTAATGTCTTAATAAATATTAAAGGTATTTAAAAACAGTTGGACAGAACATAAACTACATTAAAAACAGATCAATACACATAAAATGCAAAAAAAAAAAAAAAAATGTTTTAAGTGTTTTCTTTGTATTCCAATCCCCTGTTTAATATTGCTCAGACAATGGTACCAAATAATCCTTTTAAATTAGTCTGAACTCAGTTTAATTACATGCTAGAAGTGTAAAGTGTGTCATATTAAGTGAATATAGAGTTGTGGAAAATAGAACCATTTAAACAAAAGCATCTGCTTTCATATGAGTAATCAAATGCACGTTAGAAGAGGTCTATGAACTTTCAAGTACTTGTTCCCACTCCTAATAAAAAATCTTCTGTTTCACAGTTTAATGAACATCACCAAGTGACGTGGCAACGTCCTAGTGATAGTAAGTCATATTTGCTCAAATAATCTGATTTACTCATGTCATTTGTTAAATATGGTATCGAATAATACTTTTTTTATTCTTCTTTTTGGGATTTTGAATGTAGCAGTGTAAAGAATGCAATTAAAACTAACTAGTAGGTATTTGTTGTTGCACCATGTTAGGCAGTGTGTTTTAGGAGCAGTTATTGCTATCCATGGCCATACACAGATCTAGTCTGTTTCAAGTTATACAAGTCATTAGGCCATACATGTGCTTGAAAGTTTGTGAACCCTTTAAGATTTTCTAAATATCTGCATAAATATGACCTAAAACATCATCAGATTTTCACACAAGTCCTCAACATAAACAATGAGAAACAGTTGAGACAATTTTATTATACTTGGTCATTTACATATTTAGGAATATTATCCAATATTAACATATCTGTGAGTGGCAAAAATATGTGAACCTTTGTTTTCAGTATCTGGTGTGACCTGAATGTGCAGCAATAACTGCAACTAAACATTTCCGTTAACCGTTGATCAGTCCTGTACATCGGCTTGGAGGAATTTTAGCCCATTCCTCAGTACAGAACAACTTCAACTCCTGGATGTTGGTGGGTTATCTCACATGAACTGCTTGCTTCTGGTCATTTCACAATTTCTATTGGAGTAAGACCAGAAGTTTGACTTGGTCATTCCAAAACGTTAACTTTATTCTTCTTTAACCATTGTTTGGTAGAACGACTTGTGTGCTTCGGCTCATTGTATTGCTGCTTGACCCACATTCTTTTGAGATTCAGTTCACAGACAGATGTCCTGACATTTTCCTTTAGAATTCACTGGCCCAGATGCAGCAAAACAGGCCCAAATCATGATATTCCCACTACTATGTTTCACAGATGGGATAAGGTTCTTATGCTGGAATTCAGTGTTTTCCTTTCTCCAAACATAACACTTCTCATTTAAATCAAAAATTCTGTTTTGGTCTCATCTATCCACAAAACATTTTTCCAATCGCCTTCTGGCTTTTCCACGTGATCTTTAGCATACTGCAGATGGGCAGCAATGTTCTTTTTGGAGAGCAGTGGCTTTCTCCTTGCAACCCTGCCATGCACAACACTGCTGTTCAGTGTTCTCCTGACTCATGAGCATTAACATTAGCCAATGTGAGAGAGGTCTTTAGTAGCTTAGAAGTTACACTGGGTTCCTTTGTGACCTCACGGACTATTACACAATGCTAGTGATATTTGTTGGTCAACCATTCATGAGGAGGGTAAAAGTGATTTTGAATTTCCTCCATTTGTACACAATCTGTCTGATTGGCGATGGTTTTCAATTAGAGATGGTTTTATAACCAGCCTTTTCCAGCCTGATGAGCAACAACTCTTTTTCTGAGGTCCTCAGAAATCTCCTTGTTCGTGCCATGATTCACTTCCACAAACGTGTTGTAAAGATCAGACTTTGATAGATCCCTGTTCTTTAAATAAAACAGATCGCTCATTCACACCTGATTATCATTGCACTTATTTAAAACACCTGACTCCAATTTCACCTTCAAATTAACTGCTAATCCTAGAGGTTCACATACTTTTGCCACTAACAGATATGTAATATTGGATCATTTTCCTCAATGAATAAATGACCAAGTATAATATTTCTGTCTCATTTGTTTAATTGGGTTCTCTTTGTCTACTTTTAGGACTTGCGTGAAAATCTGATTTAGGTCATATTTATGCAGAAATATAGAAAATTCTAACTTTCAAACACTATTAATACGCATGTTTATTTTAAGGCGTGTTTACTTTAACTGCTTTCCACTGATTGTTCATGTGCTGTTCATGCAGAGAAATGCAAATTTCCAGACCAAAAAAAAAACAACACTTTAATAATGTGTGGTTTCAGTGTCACAATTACTAGCTTGTTTGGTTAATAACTCAAAAAATAATTTTTAAAAGTTCTAAATACAGTATGTCACCAACAAACAGCAAATGTTTATTAGCATATTGACCATTTTTTCCTTTTTGCTATTATGTTTTCCAGTAGATAACTGTATTGCACACCTGTTTTTATACATGTTTTTATGTGTTATAAATAAAAACATCTGAACCAAGTTTTGTCTCTCTTGTCTCTATATAGGGGGAATAAAATTAGAAGGATTTCAACCTAATAATTTATTTTCCTAAATTATTATTTATTTTAATTAAACTCTCTCTGTTGCCCCTTCCTGCCTTGACTTTACCCCTGGATTAGCCAAGGCCTTCCTGTATCCTAGGCTGGATTATATTACTAAAGTGCCTACATCTGCTGCCCAGAAAGTAGTGTTGCAGTCTTTCTGCCCTCCTCCGTTCTTCTCAACGGAACAAGTGAAATTGCACTGAGGGCTCTCTGAATTTACATCCACCTCTCCACCCAGTGGCATGAGTCAGAGCAGCTACTGGTCTGCTTTGGTGGCAACAGTAGATGTGATGCTGTGTCGAAGCAGTGCATCTCTAATTGGATAGTGGAAGCAATCTCTTTCACTTATGAGGCACGTGGTCTCGCTTTGCCTCTGGGCATAAGGGCTCATTCCACTAGGGGGATCGCCTCCTCGAAGGCTTTGTCCAAAGGGGTATCCTTACAGGATGTGTGTGGTGGTCTACTCTGCACACACCATTCAATATTACAGCCAGGATATACATTCCACCCTGTCTCGAGTGTCTTGCAGTGACCCTCGGGCTTGGATCTTTTTGAACAGGCCATACCCTCAGTATGACAGAGTGGGTATTCTTATTCCCACAGCATTGAGCTAACGCAACGTGGAGTTCCCTTTCAAAGGGAACGTCTGGGTTACACATGTAACCCTGTTTGCTGAGAAGGGAACGAGACGTTGCGTAGCTTTGTCATACTGGGGCATTCTTGTGAATTGCGTCTTCGCTTCAGATAATAGAGGCTGACCATGCGGTTCACGGGTGCCGTTTATATATCACGCGATGCGCTCAATTGCCATATCACCTGATCGCGGCAGGCCTATAAATAGGTATGATGTTACACAAGCTTCAGATACCGGTCACGCGTGAGGGTGCTTCCCACAGCGTTGAGCTAATGCAACGTCTCATTCCCTTCTCAGAGAACAGACGGTTTCCTCTGGGTTTTCTGGTTTCCTTCCATCTCCCAACAATGCCAGTCAGTGAATTGGCTACTGTAACCTTGACCCTAGTTTTGAATGTGTGTGTGTGTGTGTGTGTGTGTGTGTGTGTGTGTGTGTGGTGTCCTGCAATGGACAGGGGTTAGTGATTTTTTAAATATAATTACAGTGGTGGAAATCACAACCCACCAAAACCAAAACTATTACAGTTATTATTGAGTTATTCTTATTAGTCTGTTTTACTGGTCACTTTATTTGACTTGAATGGATTTAATCCTAACCGTAATAATTAAAAAACAAGTCAGTCTATAAATAATGTCAACTTGAATTTAATGTCAATTTTAATATTCTGTGAGTAGAAAGTTCAAGAATATAAAGCTCCTTGGCTCCAATTAATTTCTAAAATATTAAGAGACACATTTAAATAATTATCTCAATATATGAAAAGTTTGATATGAGGAGTATGTTAAAAAATATATCTGCAGTGAGGGGGTTTGTGAATTTTAAAGGGCTGCTTGGCTGCAAAAGCTTTGAGGACTCTGCTCTAGGCCAACCAGCTGTGTCCTTGACTTAATGCCATCTTAATTAATTTTGTTAAGCCAATTTTTGGAGTCCTTACTAAACATAACACATTCATCACTCAGCTTTATTTTTTAAGACAGGTGTTTTTAAGCCACTCCTTAAGAAACCACATTTTCTGTGCAACCTCTCCAACTACTATCCAATTTCCAACACACCTTGTCACATAATTCACGAAATGAGGGATAGGACGGATGGAAATGCATATAAGAGCTTTATTATATGAGAGACAGGCAGACAAATCCAAATCGTGAAACATAGACGTGGTCATAAACAGGCAACA
>JANDJT010000050.1:12389907-12400647 GCA_024331685.1 Stegophilus panzeri
TCAGTTTTATTTGTATAGCACTTTTAACAATGGACATTGTCTCAAAGCAGCTTTACAGAAACATATAAACACAGGATACAGGTTTTAATTATCCTGAATAATATACAGCTGAATATAAAGCCATAATCTGTAACTGTCCTGAAATAGTATGTTACTATTGAAATCACAACAATCTTCATCAGGAAGTATGTATTAAATGACACATTTAATCCTTTGATGGGGAACTAAATTTGGTCTGGTGTTATGAACTGGCCTCAGCATTCTGCATTACTAGTCTCTCTGTGTTTCAAGTTTAAGTTTTGTTCAATAATTTCCAATCATTTCTCTACGTAACCCCTAGTCTTGACTTGTGCCTGTTTATTGATTTTGAATTTGCTTGTTGACTGCTGATATGGCCTCTGCTATGAACTTTGTCCATGATTCTCAGATTGTTCTTAAATACTATGAGATCTCCCACTCTTGTTTGTTACAGAAGACTTCATTGCTCAAGGACACACCAGCCTGGCATGTTAAGTGCTACACGCCACATGGCAACAATAGCACATGGTTATTAAGGTCCAGTTTCCATGACTTAGTTTTATTCAATGGAATCTCCCTTGTCTGTCTTTCAGAGTATACCTGCTAGGTGTTCATCCCCTCGAGGGTTTCCTGCTCCAGTACCAAATTTATTTGCAGTATGTACTAGGACCACAGCCAGAAGAGAGAGGCTTACTGAGTTACCCCAAGCTTACCAGTGAGGCATGAGACTGGGCATATTGCCTATGGACTGAAAATGGAAAAAAACTCATGCTGTCCATGGTGATGATTTTGAAGCATTTTTTCTGAGAGGCTACATGCTTCCAGTCAGTCCAACCCTGGCTCCTATGTAGGGCAGATTTGCTATTAGCAGCCTAAGTTCAGATGTCGTACCTGAACAGCAGATCCTACTGTTTAGCCCGCAAGGAAGCTGCACTGCTGGCAAACAAGTTTCCTGACTCACCTCCCTTTTTTTCTTTTATCTCTTTCCTGAATGCCTATTGAATGGCATCCTGATATATTCTTAATAACTAATTTCATCATTCACATTCTTTTCTACATAGACATCCATGTAGCTATACACACAAATAAATGCACACACACTTTATTACTGGCCTGTTGAATTTTACCTTGAGCTTTCTATAACTTCTCTCATTACCTGTAGAATGCTGAACCATTTGTCCAAACACACCTACACACACAGACAATGTGCCAGAATCAACTGGCAATGTGCCACTAAAGGCATGATGTTAAATAGACATTTAATGAGTTGGCTGAAGGTCTGTGTGTGTGTGTGCACGTGTGTGTCTCCTAAGCTATTCCATATCAGCTTGTCAATTAATGTGTCCAGATTGTGTGCACTTAAATTTAGTCTGCACTTTGTGTGTATTTTATTATGCTCTGCATAGGCTTACATGTATATGCTATATTTTTTATGAGTAAAATATACTGTATATCCATATGCACAGTTTTATTATTTGTACTCGTCTTGACTCAGGGAATCCGGGGAAGCTTGGCTTTTAAATTTTGGACACATGGTTCAAAAGTTATGATCATAAACGTACTTCCAAATTAGGCACAAATTTGACCCAATGGTGACGCTAGAGTGTTGCCAGCACTTGGCCTAAATTTGGTCAAAATGTTCCTTAAACTCTATCGAGCTATACATGATACTTCTGAGATGCCAGTGATCCTGACCCCTTCTGCTCTCCGGACCTGCTTGATCCATCCTGATGCCCTACTTCATGTAAAAACTGTAATGAATTTTCCTGGTTACACATTTGCACTATTTGACCATGTAGTATTAGCACATTTATAGAAGGGATTTACTTACTTATAATTGCACTATCCGTTATTACCCAGATGAGAATTGGTTCCCTTTTGAGTCTGGTTCCTCCTTGCCACCGTCGCCTCTGGCTTGCTCATTAGGGATAAAATCATACATTTAAAATCCATATCCTGAATTTATATATATGTCTGTAAAGCTGCTTTGGGACATTATCCATTGTTAAAAGCGCTATACAAATAAAACTGAATTGAATTGAGACTCTCCCTAATCAGTAAGGCTGCACGATTATGGCCAAAATGATAATCACGATTATTTTAATCAATATTGAGAGCATGATTAATTTGATCAATACTGAGATCACGATTATCTTTCACGATTATTCATTGATTTTAGGGACAACATATTTATATTGCACATTTAAATAAACAGACCGCCCCTTTAACCTACATGTTGTGCTACATTCCTGCTAATGTACAAATCTTTGCATCAAATTAGACTGGTCTTTAAAGTGCATCATCCCGTAGAAGCAAAATATTAATAAAATTGTACCCAAAATCTAGGATAAGTAAAAATAAAATAAAAATGCCATCAACCAAATTAAAATATGCAATCAAATATAACAATATGCAACCAAATGAAAACAATTCAGGCCTATGCAGAAAAGGCAATAACATTATTCACAGGAGGAGAGACGCAGCCAAATCACTCAACAGAGTGGTACAGGGATGACGTCATTTTGTACTGGAACCTGGAAGTTAGCATCACACCGGTTCCCTCAACAAAAACCCAATAGGATTTTGTTACGAAATGAGACTTGGACAGGAAGTCAGCACAGGAGTGACGGCTTTATTTAGACTTAGGCAGAGGACTTGGAACTGGAAACCTATCCCTCAACTCGGGATGAGACATGAAGCACAAAACTTAGAACAGGACTATGCCTAGAAACACTAGCTTAACACAGGTATGAAACATTCATTTAACTTAGGCAAGAACACTCATTTAACTCAGGCAAGAACACTCCTTTAACTTAAGCATGAACACTCATTAAACAAAGACATGAACACACTTAACTCCAGCATGGCATGAACACTCTTAACTATGACAGAGCATAACCACTCTTAACTATGACATGGCATAAGCACTCTAACTATGGCAAGAAACACTCTTCTAACTACGGAAGGAAATACTCTTCTAACTACGGCAGGAAACACTCTTCTAACTACGGCAGGAAACACTCTTCTAACTACGGCAGGAAACACTCTTCTAACTATGACAGGAAACACTCATCTAACTATGGCAGGAAACAGTCTTCTAACTATGACAGGAAACACTCATCTAACTATGGCAGGAAACAGTCTTCTAACTATGGCCTGGCATAAACACTTTTAACAAGGCATAGCATAAACACTCTTAATTCTGGCATGGCATGAACACTCCTAACTAGGACATGGCATAAACTAAGGAACAGGAAAACAGACAGATAATGGCAACATCACAACCTGGCACCATTATGCATTCCGTCTTCTTCTCTGTTAGTCCTTTCTCCATTATTCCTTTCTCTACTTTACTTTAATGCCACGCGAGGGGTTTAAATAACCAGTCACCACTCTCTTAATTATCGACAGCTGGCAACACTTGACACAGTCTTAGTGTCCATGCGCACTTCAAGCACGTGCACATGCGCGCTCTGAAGCCGCTCGTGCACATTGTTGCCACAGCGCCATCTGCCGGCGAGATCGTGACAGAACCCCCCTCCAACGGTGGTCCTGGGCCCATGTGTAAGCTGTCTCTTGATGCATTGGAAAACAGGGCGGCCTCCACTGGGCAGCAGACAGGCGGAGCACCACCCCCAGTGGGACAGAAGCTCGGGGCGCCTTCCGCAGCAGGACTGGAACGCTGTGCGACATCCTCAGCAGGACTGGAAAGCGGAGCGACGTCCTCAGCGGAGCAGGCAAACAGAGCACCGTACTCAGCAGAGCAGGAAGGTAAAGCGACGTCCTCAGCAGAGCAGGAAAGCAGAGCGGCGTTCTCATCGGAACAGAAACGCAGAGCGACGTCCTCATCGGAGCAGGAAAGTAGAGCGACGTCCTCAGCGGAGCAGGCAAACAGAGCGCCGTACTCAGCGGTGCAGGCAAACAGAGTGCCGTACTCAGTGGAGCAGGCAAACAGAGCGGCGTACTCAGCGGAGTAGGAAAGCAGAGTGACGTCCTCTGCGGGGCTGGAGCTCGGAGGGAAGTCCTCTGCAGGACTGGACGGCGGGACAGTTTCCTCGGCAGGACAGGACAGCAGGGCAGCTTCCTCGACGGGACAGGACAGCGGGACAGCTTCCTCAGCAGGGCAGGACAGCGGGACAGCTTCCTCGGCAGGGCAGGACAGCAGGACAGCTTCCTCAGCTGGGCCAGACAGCGGGACAGCTTCCTCGGCAGGACAGGACAGCGGGACAGCTTCCTCGGCAGGCCAGGAAAGCGGGGCAGCTTCCTCGGCAGGACAGGACAGCGGGACAGCTTCCTTGGCGGGAGAGCACAGCAGGGCAGCTTTCTCGACAGCAGAGACCTCCCCGTGGGTCTCTGGCTGGAGCTCCGAGGTCGCCAAGTTGACCTCGGGCTGGCGCTCCGGAGCTGAGACCTCTCTGTAGGTCTCGGGCTGGAGCTCTGAGGCCGCCAGGTTGACCTCAGACGAGGGCTCAGAGGTCACCAGGTTGACCACGGGCTGGAGCTCCGGAGCTGAGACCTCCCCGCAGGTCTCTAGCCGGAGCTCTGAGGTCGCCAAGTTGACCTCAGGCTGGAGCTCCGGAGCTGAGACCTCTCCGTAGGTCTCGGACTGGAGCTCTGAGGCCGCCAGGTTGACCTCAGACGGGGACCCAGAGGTCGCCAGGTTGACCTCGGGCTGGAGCTCCGGAGCTGGGACCTCTCCGTAGGTCTCGGGCTGGAGCTCTGATGCCGCCAGGTTGAAGAAGAAGAAGAAGTCAGAAGAAGAAGAGGAAGAAGAAGAAGAACAAGAAGAAAAAAAAGAAGAAGAAAACCTAGAATAACAACAGGGTGCCTACGCACCTTTGGTGCTTGGCCCCCTAAATAGTTCACTTAAGTGGAATGAAACCTAGGAATGCATATCAATATAGTATATGCTTTGTCCAAAAGAGAAGACAGTCACTTTGGTGCCTTACTGCCAGTGCTGTCTCATAGATCAGTGTGAGACACACTTCTAAGGCAGCAATATTTTACAATGTTGGCAAGATCTGACATATGCTAAATGTTGTTAAACCCAAAAGCTTAAACTAGAGAGAGCACTTGTCCACATACTGCCCTTCTTTTTTTCAGATGGGGCACTGTACCTGAGCACAGGATTATGGGAAATGTAGGATAGGACACATATACTCACTGTGCACCCAAGAAACACCTGTATATTCATGCAATCAGCCAATTATGTGACAGCAATTCAAAGCATAAAATAATGCAGACATAGGTCAAGAGCTTTAGTTAATGTTCACTTTAAATTGTACAGTTGAAGAGATCAGACGATGTTCTTAAATTGGTAATCTTAAATCTGTCCAGTTACGGTGAACTGTAGTCTCAGGGGGTTTTTAGACTAGCAGTTTAGTCCAAAACAGAGCATGGTTTACATGAAAAATTGGTAATGTGAAAGCTGTCATGTGGACCGGGAAGTACACCACGGTACCGAACCTGAGATTACCTGCAGGAGGTGGTCTGAGTGCGGTTGCACTGGAACTGTGCTGTGATTCCCGTGAATGCAAATGCAACTCATACTTGGGTCCGCACTTGTTCACGAAGTAAAGTAACCTGTGCTTACAACCTAATGTGTTTTAGCCAACACAAGTATACCATGAGTGACAGGGGATTTCGTAGGAGAAAAAAGAGGTCCACTGCTGTGCATAGTATCTGCTGTTCATAATACTAATAATACTGTTCATAATACTTCATAATACATGTGTTCATGTCCTCTCCATGTGCATTTGTGCTAATGTAAGATGAACGCAGATGCACCGGGGTTCAACAGAATCAAGTAAGTCTGAAACCAGACCAACACTACCAGGGGCACCAGGAACAACTGCACTCGGATTCGGACCACAGCAAATGTGCCCAGTGTGCAAACTACATCAGATTCTTGGTTGACAGGAGTGGAACCTGATGTGGTCTTTTGTTGTTGATTTCCCAGTACAACAACCTATTTTTAAAGTTTAGGATGACGCAAAGATTTTCATGAATCTATTCAGTTTGATAAGTTTCTGGAGCGGTTCCTGTTCCTGTAGCATGTATGTGTATGTGTCTATTCTTGTTTCCATGACCCACAACTGAAGCAATGCTTGTGTCCAAAATGGTGCCCTACACTCTGTTCCAGACAAACTGTAAAAATAATGGGTATTCTGTATCATCTAGGCTACACTGTATACATTAGTAACCCTAAGCAATGCATGGGTTTTATGAGCACACATAAAATTTCATGAGCACACTCGATGTTCTCCATTATGGCAACAAATTGGAAAACTATCAGAACTGTGAACTATGTAGGGTGCAGTTTTAGACAAAACAAATGTAACCCCTACTTTCCCTGTCTCTCAATGTTATATTATGTTATTTCATTATGGTTTCTTCATCTATGTGTGTAATCACACAGCAGGGTTGTAAATTAGAGAATTACCACTGGACCCTAGCTTTGATTTTGAATCAAGTTGCACCACTGGTTTCTGACCCCAAGCCTATTTTAAACAAGAATGAAAGGCATGTCTTTACACAAACACATACACAAATAAACATAGAGTGCCCTCCACTAATATTGGCACCTTTGGTAAATATGAGCAAAGAAGGCTGTGAAAATTTGTCTTTATTGTTTACCCTTTTGATCTTTTGTTAAAAAAATTCACAAAAATACTCTGCTCTCATGGATATCAAACAATTGCAAACAAAACACAGGTTTATCAAAAAATATCTTTGTTAAATATAGGTGTGCAACAATTATTGACAGATGCATATAAACAATCTTTTGGAGAAATAAATTAATCAATTCAGTCCTGTAGCATTCAGTCCTAGTGTGCTTCATTTGATGGATTTGAGCATTTCACAACTAGGGTACTAATTCTTACTGTAGTTCACCAGCAATTCAGGTTGTTGAATAGTTACCTTTTACGTAGTTAAAGAAAAATGGATTTACTCTTCACTATTTTAGCCATGCACGGGCTACAATTTACATTTCCACCTTCAATACTTTTTAGATTGCACTACTAATTTATGAATAAATCAGTCCATTGAGGTTTTCATGATTTTTTAAATTAACACAAAATTTCTGCAAAGTTAAAAGGCGCTGACAATTTTTCAAAATTACAGCAGATTTTCCACAGATTTGGGCCAAGATGCGTTGTGACATCATCACAACAGGCATTCAGCCAAAGGTCTCTTTGATTCATGTACACTGCACAGGAGTACAGCTTAAAAGGTCTCAATTACCAACAAACATCACTGCGAAAGGCCATGCAAAACAATTTTGTGCAATTGCAATTTCGCCAATTGCAATTTCCGCAAAAACTCCCAAAAAACTATGCAAGTTGCATAAACGAAATCCTGTACAGACTGATACATCAGTACAATAAATAATAAAATAATACAAATAATACAAAGTAATAAATAATAAATCTGTGTGTCATGCTGCACTATTTAAGGACATTCCAATTCTTAAAATTCACTCACAGCTCAGCTGAAATATTTGAGTCTAGAACTGAGAGCATGCCACACAGAAACTCATCAACAGTGCCTTACAGCTCAATAGCAGCCTTCCTTGGATGAAGGATGTGATGTGTACATCAGTGTCTGTGTGTATTTTCCAGGTTGACAGTGACCTGAGAGATGATTCACCATGTCCAACTTTGGCCTCACTAGCATCTGAAAAAATCAGCTTCAGTCAGCTGGCATGAGTGGGACTGAATAGTGACATACAACCCACAGCATGGACTGCCTTCTTTTGCACTGCGCTGGCCATGACAGAATTCCCTACGCCATAGTGCAATTTAAAAAATAATTTTTGCAACGTTGTGATTAGTAGGCAGAATTACTTAAATCCCACACATTTAACTCTAAAAGTTATATGAAACTGATAATGTACTTTCATAATGTATACTTTTCCCATTGTAGTCTTACACAATGTCCATTTAACTAAAGAAATGGCTTAATCTAGTTGGAATATTTTCAGACAAACAAAGTAAATTCTGCCTGGTTTCATTACTGTATACCTAGATTTCTTTACCATCTATCTCACTATATTCCCCCCAATGCCTCTACTAGTGGACAGCTCTAGTGGTGACTAGTTGTCTATTCAACACATTCTCCCCTATTGAGCAACAGTTAACCTCAAATGAATCTTTGTACCAGAACAAGTTTCTTGTTGAAACTACAGTGGACATCTATAGAGCAAATCCAAAAAAGGTTCTTACACATGTCTCCAAAGTATCCTACGACTGTTAAACAACTGCTTCATAGTTACCCAAAATGAGAAAAAGGTTGTCTAGTAAACATTATTTATTAAACCACTGAACTGTGATGATTTTTTGGTGTTATAAATAATGAAAATATACTCAGTATATTCAAAGTTTTATCACTTTAAACTCCCAGTTATGTTGTTATGAGAATGAGAAATATAAGTCCGAACCTGCCAACAGGTCCTGGAAGTTTAATCCATTTCTTACCTACTGTAATTGTAAGATGATGTTGTGCTTCTTGCAGTGAGAGTTCAGTCTGCAAATCAAGCTTTGGACAATCTCTTCCTCTCACACCACTTTATTGAGTTCAAATAACTGACTGTACCTTTAAACCTGTCTAGACTGTATCAGTGGGAATCAGTCTGGGGGATAGAAATGGGAGGATTGGTGAATTTGGGTGAAACCTGAGCAGGAAATTCATTACAGCAGCAGAACAGACACACACTGCAGCCACAGAAGTGATGCCTCTTTCATTTCTCTGTCTTTCTCTAACTACTCACGTTGTAGGTGTGGTGAGCCAGTACTTGAATGGCACTTGTCCTATAGTCGTGATGTACAGAAATGCCATATAGACTGAAATGTCATATTTTCCAAAATATCTTCTACTAAGCTGCCACAATGTACAATATGGCACAGTGAAACTGTGTGAAAAAGTTAAATTTGGATGTTGGTTTATAGATCGGCACCCTAAATACTAACAGTTGACTACAATAACGAGAATATAAAATAATGTACATAACTCCTTTGACAACAGACTCGCATTGTGAGGCGTTGCTCTTTCCCTTTGCATTGTCCTTATTTGTATGTCTCATCTGTTAGTCTTGTGCGTTTTCTCTTGCCTTGCTTAGTCTAGCCTGTGTCTTGTCTATGCCTTTGATATTTCCCCCTGTCATACTGGCTCATGCTAGCTTGTTGCTATGCTAATACCTATGCCTAATCAAAGATACATCCAGGTTCTTATGATAGTTTATTATTGTTTATGGTTATTGTGTAGTTAAAGAAAATCATCTAGCTTTAGTTTAGTTTCACTATTGTTCCTAGTATTCTATTATCTTTTTAGCCTTAGTTGTTTCATTGTGCTAATTTTAGTTTTCCTGCTTGTTGTGTTGTTTCCTGCTTGTTGTAAATATTTTAAAACCCTTTTTCTCACAATTTGGTCATTTGCCAATTTCCACCCACTAGCTACCAACCTGGGAGGGTGAAGGCTAGCATGTGGTTCCTCAGAGGCACATGAAACTAGCCACCACAACTTTTTAAACTGCTGCTCATCACAGAACACACTTAGAAGAAAGTAATAACTGCCCTCTTCTGCATAAATAAGCTCACAAATGCCCATGATTGGCTATCATCCATAACACCATAAGAGCACGGCCAGTTTTGCTCTCCTGGACTCTCGGCCACGGGTGGTTGTGCCAAACTTGCAATGTCCCAATGACAGGGTGAAGTGCACTGGCCTGTACTTTTGGTTTTTATCACCAAAAGTGTTCATAATGGGAGAAATTGCAGGGACTGTGTGTGTGTGTGTGTGTGTGTGTGTGTGTGTGTGTGTGAAATGCAGACTCTTCACTATATACTGCATGGCCTGTAAAACTTGCAACAGAAAACTGGGCTCCAATAGAAATAAAGTGTTTGTTTTTTTGCTACTCTCTTGGCAATGGCTTTAAAATATACCCTCCACTCCACATTTATTCATAAGTCAATTTATCAGGACATTAAGGTGTAAAAAACCAAACCAGCACTAATAAGCGGATCTATTAAACCTAAATGGTTGTTTACAGCACTGTGTGAATAATGAGGATTGAGGGGGTTGTTTGGAATAAAATTACCTTAACTAAGACAATCAAAGAAACAGATCTCTGGCCTGAAAACATGAATATGCATACAGATGAGGTAAACAAATCTTACACACTCAGGGAGATTTTTTCACATAACCCACCACCTCTTTCCTCAGCTATGGTAAGACTTATCTATTACTTATCTATTATATTTTGGACACTTCAATTCAGTTGCAAAATGAAAAATGCCATAACAATCCAATGCGCCTCCCCTGTAGTCATCCTCTCTCTCTCTCTCTCTCTCTCTCTCTCTCTCTCTCTCTCTCTCTTTCTGATTATAACAGTTATTTTTTTAGTGTTGGATCCAAGTCCACCTTTGTCGAGTTCGAATCGAGTCTGAGTCTGAGTTGAGTCTGGCCGAGTCCAGAACGTAATTAATTTGAAAAAAGATTTGAAATTACAACTGTAAACTCAACACTGAGCTGTTAAATTAATATTTTAACCTTCACAAACCAATGGCAACATAAATGTAACAAAAAAATACCATTATTAAATCTTGCCATTTAATATTTTTATTTAATGTCATCAGCACCTCAAATAGTTTCCAATCAAAAAATGGTTTCAAAGAAAAAAAGGGATATAGAGGTATATGTAGAACTTTTATTATATTACAAGTG
>JANDJT010000050.1:12401788-12428402 GCA_024331685.1 Stegophilus panzeri
ATCATTATTGTAATGGCTTCCAGAAAGTATGAATAGCAGGAAGATAGTAGTTCAGCCGAACATTGTTGTGTCCCATTATATGAGACCTCCTCAAAGTTCAACTCTTGGAGTCTTCCATGTTTAAATGCATCTTTATATCTTTTTTACTCTGCAACAGTGATTAACCTTCATTACATTTCATTTTAATGTTTTATTAAATAACAAAACTCAAGTAAAAGTACTATGATTTAACTATACTCGAAAAGGTACTATTACACTGAACCATGTACTCAAGTTGTCATGGACTGGAGGAGGAGGTGGATGCAAGTGCAGATAATTTATTGCATAAAGTAAATATTAATTAGATAAATAAATATAAATAATGCAAATGCAGGTATGAACTGTCAGAAATGGAGATGAATGGAGATGGAATGAATACAGCATGAGAATAATCAGACTCAAGCTTGTTCATAATTGGACTTGAGTCCGAGTCCGGTATCGAGTACCTCAACTCTATATTTTTCACAGGAGGTGTCACAGTGATAATGTGGTGTATTACTAAAATGTGTCAAAAATGAATAAATAAAGAATAAATGGACTAAAGATGAAAATATTGTGAAAAGGAAGATAAAAAAAAGGGTGGAGAAAGCACTGTACTGAATGGCTTCTATGCTTCATCCACTTGTCCAAATGGCAAAATGCAGACACAGATGGCTAAACATAATCGCTAGAAACACAAACAAAATGACTGCTCTGTTTTGTTTTTAACAACTGACAGCCCATAGTTGGAAACAATGTAAAATTAAGTGTAAAAAGAAATAAGAAAGACAGAAACATAAGAGAGAGTATAATTTCTGTTCTACATAGGTAAAATGTATGTAGTCAATAAATGACTAATTGATAATATAATATAATAACAGCGATAACCATCCAGATGTTCAGTTACATATAATCTCTGTAGCCAATCAGAGTCTCCTAAAATGATTGATGGACATAACTGGGAACAAGTTTACAAGTTTACTATCCTGAGAGGAAATGTTTCAGCTTTTGAGGTTAAATACCTCAATCTAACACAACACATTAAATTAAAGTGGGGTGTACAGTTTGACTGCAGTGCTGTTAACCCCACTATATCCCAGTGCCTACATGTAAGGCATTCACTGCAGTGAGCAAAATCTCTTCTGTATTGATCTGCACACATACTGTAGATAGAGATCTACTTTCATTGCTGCCTCACTGCTTCATGCATTTAAATCAGAAATTATATAATTCATTGTCAATAATCACATTATTTCTGTGTACTTTATTATGATTTTTATTTGCTCATATTTGAGCTTAAAAAGAGATTTTTTTCTTTTATTTATTTGTTTTTTTACATATTTAACATATTTAATTGTTAACCTTGTTCTGTAGTGTTTTGTAATGTTTTATGCCTATTCAGAATAGGCATTTGTCAAACACACTATTCTATAGAGACCCTGTGATGGCATGTTAGAGACTATGCAGAGCAGGTGTTCAAAATATAACTGTCTTGTATCTTCCATACATTATCAAAGTTTCATTTCAAGTGTTCCACTATTGTGCTACAGCCATGAAATATCTAGCACATGCTGCAGCATTGTGCTACTTCTATTTTCATTATATTCAATAATTTTTTTTTTTTTGAAGACGGTTTCCAATATTCCTCAGAATAATGCACGGTAACACCAAATAATTATGGTTATTCGCTGATGTCCAGCAGTCTCTATTTAAAAGATCAGTTGCAGTTATTGCCATCAATCTTACCAACTTGGCCATGCAAGCAATTAGTCTAAAATTACTATACATAATTGCTGCATAGTATTTCATAATATGTAATTATTATTGCGTAATCACCTAATAACAATTATTTGAGCTAATCAATATCATTTAAACTGGGTGTAGATTCACATGTTCTTCCCAGTTCCATATGGACTCCCTTTGAGTTCTCTGGTTTCCTCTCATCTCCCCAAAACTTGCTATTAAGTTAATTGTGTACACTAAATTGCCCTAGATTTGAATGAATGCGTGAATGTGTGTGTGTGCATGGTGCCCTACAATGGACTGGCACTTCATCCAGGGTGTATTTCAACCTTATGCACAGTGTTCACACATCCACCAAGACCCTGACCAGGATAAGCCTGTTATTGAAGTTGGATAAAAGAAACAAACACATTCTCAATTATTTTCAGAACATTTTCTTTGCATATTGTCCAGCACAATGAAAAGAAACAGCCCGATGGTCTACTGATAAGCTGGATGGAAGTTGGGACAAATACATGGAACAAACTTGGAATAAACATCAGGGCACATTGTCCAATCTGGCCTTATTTAACAGCCTACCACTAACAGTGCATATTGTTTGTGTTCAGAGATCAGAATGATCAAATGCCCCCAACAGATGGCACCTGTGGACGAACATGCTATCAATCCTAATGTCAATCACTAATGACCAAATGACCTTTTGGAAATGTAGATGCAAATGTACAAAAAGCAACTCATTGGGACCTTTGGATTCAACAAGGGGATTGCAATTTCAGTTGGAAAGTCCACTGGTACTGGCACTAGATCCAAAGCCAATGAAAGGAAAACCAAGAGGATGCTGAATCTGCAGCTGTCCTGATAAGCTGAACCTCTTTGGTGACATCCTCCATGACAAATGCCATGAGAGCCTGCCTAAAAAAAGAAATCAGTGAGCTTGTGAAAGAGAAGTGGATACTTAGGAGGACCTGGAGGAAGGCAGGACAGCAAGACAAGGAAGCCCTGAAGGTAATCTGGAACCAAACAAAGAATAGGCTGTCAGCCCTGAGGAGGGCAGAGAAGATCTGCAAATGCAGAAGCAAAAAGGAGAAGGAGAAACATGTAAAACATGTTGCATTACATTCGTCTTGCATTCTAAAAACATTCACATACGAATTATGTAAATTGGGACGAAGGGTGCGTCTTGTTAGCCATGACATTGTTAAAGCTCTCAGCCACTCACTGAACAGAGCAGACGCAGAGAGAGGTGCAAGTGCAGAGGGAAAGCAAGACCTCACGCTTGCAGGACAGTACTGGTGACATTTGGAAAGTTGCTAAGGTTTGTCCAAAAAGTCGCTAGGCACTTTTTTTTTTGCAAAAAAAATGTCGCTAAAGGGGTCTGAAAAGTCACTAAGTTGGCAACACTGGTCTGCACTGACAACTAGATAAATGGCAGGCTAAGCTCCGCCTCTCCCCAGCAAAAAGAAAATACAGAGGGAGAGGGAACGCGGGGTTTTTCATTTATGCACATTCTATTTGAAAAGCAATAAAATACTCAAGAGTACCCAAATGATGCCTTGTCTGTGTTTATTTCTTGAAAACAATTTGCGCCCCCCCTTCCGATCTCTACGGCGCACCCCTCTGGTTGAGAACCACTGCTTTACAGGATAGAAGGCAAGTTAAGTTCTTACCTGGATGGTCAGTGTTGGTAATGGCTGTATATGTGTACAACTGTTAAAATGGGCTATTAAAGTAGGTCTGTGCAGTATTCTTGGTTGAGACTAAACATAACTGCAGAAGTGATGCTTTCAATCCTTATAAAAATGTACAATACTCGCTAATAGACACAATTTCTATCTGCACAAATGAACATTCTCAAAAAGAAACACATGTCTGAACATAGACACAAACTGTATCTGTGAGGACCTACAGAGAACTAGGTCAGCTCAAACAGGCAGGTTCGAAAGTGAGAGACAGAGAGAGAGAGAGAGAGAGAGAGAGAGAGAGAGAGAGAGAAAGACAGAGAGAGAGAAACAGAAGACAAGCAGAACACAGAAGACAAGCTTCAGTAAAGACAGACAAACATGCCTGTCTAGAGTGACAGAGCACCAACAGGCCACTTCTAACATATTTCCACAGAGAATGTCCAAATATTATACACACTGAAACAAACAGACACAGTATAAACAAACAGCAGCAGCTGTGAGCAAAGGTTTATGAGGTCAGCCCTGCTGAGGGAAAGGCAAAATTGACATGATGTGTGGTTTGGAATTCTGCTCATGCCTGCTGGCTTTGGTCTGCTGCCTGCAGCTCAGAGAGAATCTCCTCATCAACTCTTGTAATGACCCCACAGAAACACACCGCTACGTTCCAACACCTGCAGCACACACATCACGTGCCCCCACCGTAGCTTCTCTATCAGTGGACGTGTGTGTGTGTGTGTGTGTGTGTGTGTGTTTAATAAAAAGTTCACTGCATCTCCCCTGAAGCTTGCAGATACTAGACCTGGGCTGAGAGCATGGTGTATGTTCCCAAATGGTGAGCGTACATTAAACAGTGCATTACCAAAAAGTTGGACAATTCTGTTGTATCCGTTTTCTTGTGTAATCAGATATCTCTCATACACACTGCTGAATTAAATCAGTCACACGCTTGATACCTTTCTGAATGGCATCTTTACTTTCTTAACGTGAACTCCCTTAGACATCCGGTCCCATCATGTATAATACACTCACATCTTAAAGGTACAGACCATCATTCTAACACATGACATCCCCCCCAAAGTCAGATAGAGAGCTTTAACACTTAACTGTTATCTTCATATTGCCCAAACAAATAACATACTCAACTAACTGACAATTCTCACATTCCTCAACTTATTTTAAACTCACATATAATTTATCAAACCATGAACACGTCAACAACATTGTCTGCATTCAACCTGCATTCAAGAATTCAACCAATGACAAAGTCAGCAAATCATTCAGGCAATTTCTTTTGTCTTTGGGGCTTGACATGTCTTGGTGACACTCGGCCCTAGGCACACGTCTCTCTGAGTCCTCTGACAATGTCTGTTGGTCTGAATCTGTGGAACAGTCAGCATCTCCTACTGCTTGGCTATCTTGTTTGTTTCCTTTTTCTCTTTCCACATATTTCTTCACAAATGTTGTGTTGCAACTGTACTCGGCTCTGGTGGGTGACTCGACAGTTATTTTGTTCCCAGCTTTACTGACCACTGTGTGAGGTGTTGCATTAAAAGGTGTGGTAATCCATCTTGTCCTGCCTGATCAGAACCCGATCTCCAACAGCTACATTTGAGTACTCTGCTTTGCAATATTCACCTGCATACAATTTATATTTTCCCTTTTTTTCAGCATTGTGGTCATGAGCTTCAAGATCTTTGTCCGCTGATAGAGTTCAGGTCGCTTGCCTCTCATTTTACTTTTAAACAGAAGTTCAGAAGGGCTTTTGCCTGTTTCGTTATGCACAATACCTATGTACACTGTAACATAGTTCCTGAGTTCCTTTTGCCAGTCAAGTCCTTCTGACTGTGCAATTCGGATTCGTTTCATGATGGAGGCATTCACCATTGGTGTGAGCCCATTTAGGCATTGTTTTCAGGTGTCTGATTCTGTCTTCCTCACAGATATTCTTGAATTCATCTAATTTGAAATGAGGTCTGTTATCTGATTTCAGTGTGGCAGGAAGTCAATGTCAGCCAAATATGTCTTCAAGGCTGTCAATCACTATTGTTGTTGTGGTTGAGGTCAATATGTCATACTCATAATACCTACTGTAGTAATCCACCACATTGAGTGTTTTGATGGCAGAGGACCCAATAAATCTACTGCTAAATCTTGCCATGGTCCATCTGGAAATGGTAAGGGTCACAATGGTTCTGGCGCATCAGGACGAAAGACAATTTGACAGCCATGACATGACTTGCAATATCTCTCGGCAGCCCTGTCCATGCTAGACCACCATACTTGGTCATCAGGTGCTGTTTGGTCCCAGCAATACCTCCCAACACTTCCCCCATGGGCAAGAGCTATTGCTCGTAGTTGTAATGTTTTTGCAAGAACAATGCGTGTTTCACATAGTACTAGAAAACCTACCACACATAGCTCACTAGCAACAGCTGCATATGTTATACACTTTTCAAAATGTCCTCTTTCAATAGCTTTTCTCACCTCTATCGGGTCTGGATCTTTTTCCGATGCCTCATCCACTTCCCTTGTGGTTAGGGTTCTCGGGGTGGCACTAATGGCTACAAGTCTCACATACTCATCCATATCATGTGAGTGCTTCTCTCTCATTGCTGTGCTTCATTTGTCTTCCCAAAGGATCTGCAATGTTCTCTTTTCCAGAAACATAAACAGCCTTAAAGTCGTAAGGTTGAAGACGCAAAACCAACTGCTCAATATGAGCACAGGGCTTAGAGCATGGACTGTAGTTTGACTCTAATGGCTTATGGTCCGTGACCAGGTCAAATTGTCTTCTATAGACATATGGGTGTAGCTTCTCACAGGCACATACAAGGGCAAGGGCCTCCTTCTCAGTCTGGGAGTACTGTCTCTCAGTCTGATAGACTTCTACTAATGTGTTACACTGGCACCATTCATCCTTCTTGACACTGTGTCAAGTGGTGGCTGTGGCTCAGGTGGTAGAGCGGGTTGTCCACTAATCGTAGGGTTGGCGGTTCGATTCCTGGCCCACATGACTCCACATACCGAAGTGTCCTTGGGCAAGACACTGAACCCCAAATTGCTCCCAATGGAAAGTTAGCGCCTTGCATGGCAGCTCTGCTACCAGTGGTGTGTGGGTGAATGAGACACAGTGTAAAGCTTTGGATAAAAGTGCTATATAAGTGCAGACCATTAATACAGCCCCCAATCCTACAGGGCAGGCATCGGCTATAACCTGAGTTGGTGCATCTTTGTCAAAATATGCTAGGGTCCCTGACTTTGCAAGTTCTTCTTTCAGAGCATTAAACGCACTTTTCTGTTCAGGACCAAAGAACATTTTTTAGTCTTTCCGGGTAAGACGTCTCAAGGGCTCTGCCAAATTGCAAATTGTGGAATAAATCTGCTGCTGTAATTGACAAATCCAAGAAAACTCAGAACCTCTGAGGCATTCTTTGGCTCCTGAGCCTCCACCACAGCCCTAACTCTCTCCTCAGTGGGCCAATACCTGTTTGTGTGAGCAGAATCCCCATAAAATTTAAGTGATCCAAACTGAACTGACATTTTGCAGGATTCAGAGCCAGGCCACATTCTCTCAGACATTTCATGACGTTTCAGGCACATGCACAATCATGTCATCTGAGATGTTTTCAACTCCCTCTATTCCAGCAAGGAATGCAAATGTCGTGATCTGGCAGGACTCTGGTGTCGACTCCAACTGGTTATATTTTCACTTGAGATCTAACTTGCTGAAGACCATAGACCCATACATGCTTTGTAACTGTTCATCTACATTGGGGTTGGGGTATCGTTCTCTGGTGATTGCTTGATTAGCTTGTCGCATGTCAAGACAAAGCCTAATTTCAGAATTGCCTTTTGGAAAAATCACAACTGGATTAACCAAAGGAGTAGGCCCATTCACTTCTTCAATAATTTCTATGAGTTCTTTTATCTTTTCTTCCACAGGACCCCTTAATTTAAATGGAATCCACCTTACAGGCTGGGCCACTGGCTGAATCTTTGGGTCTATGTATAAACTGATTTGTTTGGTTTTTAGCTTACCAACTCATTGAAACACTTCTGGGTATTGTGAATGTGAATACAGCTGCAACATTTGCACCGATCTTCAGTACTCCAAGTTTCATGGCAGTGTCTCTCCATAACAGTGGTTCTCCTGTCCCTTTGATGACACTGAATTCAGCATATACCATCCAGCTGCCTAGTCTTATTTCACACTTGAAAGCTCCCTTTAGTGGCAATGGCTGATTTGATGAGTAAGAGAACAATTTCCTCTCTGTTTCTGGATTGTACAAATGACATTTGATATTCTTTGCTTTTAGTTCCTCCCATATTCTTTTATCAATGATATTGCTGGTCGCACCTGAGTCTACAAGCATTTTTTAATTGACAATTCCCAAGCAAACATTCAGTCTATCAGCCATGTAGTCATCTTGGATATGTACCTTTTTAGTTTTGCACATTTTTGAGAAATGATCTCATCCTTTACATTTGTGGCCCCTCGCAGGACATTTAAAATCTTGTCCTAAATGATATGTATTTCCAAATCTGTATCATTGTTTGTTCAACTTACTGCATTGGGCTGCACGGCTTGGTGTTTTCCCTTGAATTTTCCTTTCACCTTCCCCCCTTTTTTCCAGACACGATACACAGACTAAGTGTCAGGTTTTGATGTGTCACTCACTGATGATGCAGCCATCTGTTCCTCTATCCGTTCACAGAGGGCAGCAACCTCCAATGCACGATCAAGCATGAGATTAGGTCCTTCCTCCAAAAGTTTACGGCGCATGTATGCTGATAAACATTTGCCTACAATGGCATCCCGGATTTGATTATTCATGTCATCTGCAAATGCACAGTCCTTTCCTGCCTGTCTGAGACGCATTGTGAACTGTTGAATTGTCTCACTTGAGTTTTGGGAAAGTTTATAAAAAGACTGCCTTGCATATACAGCATTCACTCGTGGCACAAAGTATGCATTCAAGGCCGCAACGGCCGCATCATAATCGGCAGCATCTCCCGTATCTGACAGAGTGGAGAATATATCTTGAATATATTCTTTTGTGTGATGCAAAAGAAGTGCTCTGCACCACTGATGAACTGCCGCTGCGACATTCTCTTCAATTATAAGTCCTTTAAGCATAAAGTTCAAACGATGTCAGCCATCTTGTCCATCTTGAACCAAGAGTCACGGGATCTTTGTAGCACTCAAACATAGGGATATCTGACTTTTCAATCACATGCAATCAGTGCTCAGATCTACCAGGCTGCATCCTCATCGCCAATGTTGTATATCCATTTTCTTGTGTAATCAGATATCTCTCATACACTCTACTGAATAAAATCAGTCACACACTTGATAGCTTTGTGAATGGCGTCTTTACTTTGTGTGTGTGTGTGTGTGTGTTTGTGTGTGTGTGTGTGTGTGTTTAATAAAAAGTTCACTGCAAATCGTCCATTCAAATTGTCCATTTTTGGCAAAAATACTTGAGCGTGTTGTTGCCTCCCGATTGTGTAATCATCTTACAATTAATAACCTCTTTGAACCCCTTCAGTCAGGTTTTCGTAAATTTCACATTACTGAAATGGCATTGGTCAAATTTACCAATGACTTGTTGATGGCCTCTAAAAATATCTTCCGGCAGAGTGCTGCCTCTCAGCCACTGAGCCACTGGGTGGCTAAATATTACTTTGTTTAAAGAACCTATTGTTTTCATGAGAATGGAATCTACTTCCATTCTCATTCTTCTTGATCTTAGAGCTGCCTTCGATACTGTTGATCATGGTCTTTTACTTACCTGCCTTGAAAGTGTTTTTGGTGTGTCGGGGACAGTTTTAAACTGGTTTAAATCCTATTTTACTGACCGTTCCCAGTTTATTTCTATGGGTGGTTACAGGTCTGACACTAGCTCTGTATTCACTGGTGTTCCTCAGGGATCAGTTTTAGGCCCTTTACTTTTCATTATTTATCTATCTCATCTTGGGCATCTGCTGCGATCGCTCGGCCTCCATTATCACTTTTATGCTGACGATACCCAAATCTACATTCATTCAAAATCTGGTGAAAACCTTGATGTTTGTTTTCTTTCTGACTGTATTTCTGAGATAAAAGAAATGGATAAATAATAATTTTCTGTGCCTGAATAGCGGTAAAACCGAAGTTATGCTTATAGGTTCCCATCAGCAAATTCTCAAAGCTGGTCCACTGTCTTTATTTGTTGATGGCTCTGTTCTAGAGACTCAAAGTAAGATGAGGAACCTTGGAGTAATTTTTATACCAGTCTTACATTTGATTCTTTTGTTCAGAGCACTGTTGAAGAACTGTTTCACCTCAGAAATATAGTAAGACTGCGCCCTATGCTAAACTTCTCTGTAGCCGAAAAACTGATTAACTCCTTTGTTGTCACTCGGCTAGATTACTGCAACGCCATTTTAGCCAGAGTGTCTAAATCCACACTCAATAAACTGCAATATGTACAAAACTCTGCTGTCCGAATCCTGACTGGGACCAGGAAATAGAATCATATTACTCCTGTTTTGGAGTCCTTGCACTCCCGGTCAGGTTCCGTGTCAATTTTAAAATTATGATGCTGACATACAAAGCATTACATGGCTTGGCTGCTCATTACATATCTGCTATACTAATTCCTTACACCCCAAATCGCAGACTGCGCTCCTCCCAGTGTAATTTGTTAACTGTTCCACAAACTCGTTTAAAATCTGTGGGTGACAGGGCTTTTTCTGTCTATACTCCTTCCCTTTGGAACTCTCTTCCTCTTGAACTTAGGGAAGCTCAGACCTTGGGCATTTTTAAAGCTCAACTCAAGACATACTTTTTTAAACCTGCATTTGACTGTTGATGTCTACTTTTATTATTATTATTATTATTATTATTATTATTATTATTATTGTTGTTGTTATTCTTATTACATTTTATAATTTAAAATTTTTTCTGTGTACTGCTTATTTTGTGTACAACGCTTTGAGAAGCTGCTTTTAAAGGCGCTCTATAAAATAAAGTTTATTATTATTAGTGGTGTTTGAAAAGCACTACTATTGTTATTCGGCATACTTATTATTATTATTAGTGGTGCTTGAAAAGCACTACTATTGTTCTTGTGCATACTTATTATAATTAGTGGTGCTTGAATTAGTGGTGCTTGAAAAGGACTACTATTGTTATTCGGCATACTTATTATTATTATTATTATTATAATTAGTGGTGCTTGAAAAGCACTACTATTGTCATTCGGCATACTTATTATAATAATTATTCTTCTTCTTCCACTTTTTTTTCGGCGCGTAACTAGTCCCGCACAGTTTGTCGCAGATCGACGGGTGAGGTGTCAAATCGATCGGCTTATTGAGGAGAGGTGTGCTATGACTTTTATAAGCGATCGGAATGCCGGAATTCCTGCTACGGAAGCTCAAATTCGGAAAATTTCGCATAGACTTGCATTGAGTTTCGAAAGTATTGTCCGTCTAAACAGAAAGCTCTAATAGTTTTGCCTCCGTACACATTTGGCTCTAAAATGTATTGGCACACGATCTGTTAGGCTCTCAGAAGTATTGGCACCCTATCTGGCCAGCTCTCAAAAGTATTGGCGTCCCACGCAGTCTACTCTCACAAGTACTGGCGCCATTGATGGTCGGTTCTAAAAAGTATTTGCGCACTACACGGCCAGCTCTAACAGTGCTGGTGCCCTATCTGTCCGGCTCTCGAAAGTATTCGCACCCTACGCGAGAGGCTCTCAAAAGTATTGGCACCCCGCACGGCCAGCTCTCAAAAGTACTGGTGCCCTTGACGGTCGGCTCTAAAAAGTATTGGTGCACTACACGGCCAGCTCTAACAGTGCTGGCGCCCTATCTGTCCGGCTCTCGAAAGTATTGGCACCCTACGCGGGCGGCTCTCGAAAGTATTAGTGCCCCATCCTGGTTTCGCCACGGCAAGCACCACTCACATTTTCTTCAGGAAATGTACCGGTCTAGTTATTATTATTATCTCCCCTGAAGCTTGCAGATACTAGACCTTGGCTGAGAGCATGGTGTATGTTCCCAATTGGTGAGCATACATTAAACAGTGCATTACCAAAAAGTTGGACAATTCTGTTATATATCCGTTTTCTTGTGTAATCAGATATCTCTCATACACTCTATGAATTAACTCAGTCACATGCTTGATAGCTTTCTGAATGGCGTCTTTACTTTCTTAACATGAACTCACTTAGACATCCGGTCCCATCAAGCGATAGTACAATCACATCTTAAAGGTACAAACCATCATTCTCATATATGACAAATTCCTTTTATGTAAATATTCTGGAGAGGATTCAACAAAATTGGAGTATTTTCTCCTGAGTGGTGTAACAGAAAAGCGTTTGCCCTATTGTTGGGAGCTTGCGAGTTTGAATCCCGACAGTGCCACTGACATACATGGCCAGGAGCCAAGGGAGCAAAATTTTCCATGCTGTCTGGGTGGCAGAGCAGATGAGTGCAGTTAGTGCTTTCCTTCGAGTGTGTTATGGCAGCAGCCCAAAAAGATGCAGAAATTGTCTTTATGTGCCTTGAGTTGATATCTGTCATGTGATGGAGGGGAGTGTTATATAGTGGGTGGGAGTTGGCAAGACCAAATTGGGGAGAAAATGAGGGGGAAAAAGCTATACTTGGGGCGATACTACAATTTACCGTATAGTCCATAGTCCATTAATTCCAGAGCATACGTTTTGCTGAACACAGAGCTCAGCAATAGTAGTTTCAGTCAGAGCTATAAACAGGATCAACATTTTAGCGAGGTTCATGCTGCATAAATGTCATTGTTAATATATCACAATGCTGAATGTGTACTACTTCAATTGCTCTCCATTACATAATCATTTCATTCTTACATAAACTGCTCTGACTACAGTTATAGTACCTGTTGAGCTTTGAATTACATTACATATACATAAATACTATGCAATCAATATAGTAGATAATAATGGGCTTTGTGCCAGTTACTTTATTTTTCTCTACTGGTGCTTCTCCTACATCAGAAGAACAGAGCAGGAAACTGTTATACAAAACAGATGAATCTGCTTCATAACAACAAGCTTAGCCCACAAAAATAAAAGAACATAATTACTAATCAAATTACTTATTGAGCTTTGTGAAATGGTAGTTGCTGTCGGTGCATTTATGCATACTCTGTGCCAAACACATCTCTAGGTAATATAATTTTATACCAGAATATAATCACATTTTACATGTTCATGCCTTTTCAAGTCCAATCTGCTACCTTATTTAGCTAATTCACTCGCTCCTAATTTCATGTTAACATCCTTATCTATTCATAAAACTGCCACTGACTTCATGCAGTGAATTTGTTCTGATTCGGTCCCACTCAACTTAGTTGTGATTGGTTATTTCACCTTTCAGCCAGTCCAAAATAACAAATACCTTGAAAAATGCTATTCATCATTAAGAAAAAGAGAGTGAAAGATTTGTGATCATCAGTCACATACACAATTCAAGGTATGTGCAGTGTGGGGGACAGATTCACTTGTCCACAAGTCTGCTAAGCCCCTGTCCGGACCTTGGTGTACTCATAGTTACCTCCATTGCGTCAGTGACTTCAAGCTTACACTACATATAATGTGAGAAAAGTGAAATGTGCAGTGAAAATCCATTTTTTACTAAAGACAAGACCCCCAGCAATCTTCTATTCCAGTGATGAGCTCTTTTTGACCATTTTGCACATCTAAACCATAATCACAGCGCTATAAAGCTTAAAAAGACTGGTGCACAATTCAGAACATAGTAAAAACACACATGTATAGTAAAAACACACATGTACTAAAACTTATTTCTCTTCCAGTTATAATATCGCATTATTTGGTCTTTTCTTGTTTGCGGATTTACCCAATAAAGATATGATTTTCCTTTTATCTTTACGTCCTTTATAACCCAGGGTTTGGTATGTTTAACCCATGAGTGCCACTATTTGTCATGCTAATAAAGCATGATAAAATAGAATAACCTACAATAACTTGAATAAATTACAAACAAAGACTCAGTGCAATTAAGGCACTACCTGTCTACAGTAACTATCGCAGCCACTAAGTTAAAAAAAAAAAAAAAAAAGTGGTACTTTTTGTATTCCATGCATGCAATTAAAAGTATTATGTAAATGGACATGTTTCTTAAAATGATTTATTTTTAAATACAGAGTACACAATAGAAAATGCACATGGTGAAATAACCAGTCTAGGTGTTCCACACTCTGATAGCACAATTTCCTTTCATGTTCCAGTCTGATACAGTCTAAGACCCTATCATGCATGCATAACAACACACACCTACAGTGTAATTCATAATTCTTTAGGATTCTGTACCAATATTGTGAAGTAAGAGAAAGTATTTCATTTAGGAGAAGGATGATATGATATAGCATATCATCTCTCAGAGAATCACTGAGGCTCATATGTCCTCTCCATCCCCCGTTAATAATTAAAAACTAAACTACCAGTAAATCTCTCCCTCTCTCTGTCATACACGTGCACGGGATTGAATTAGCTCTCCTAGTCGAGCACTAATACAGCCTGTGAGATCCCCTGTGAGTGGGATGAGGTCCAGTTCTAGAATGTAGCAATGGACTATACCTCCACATAACTTACAGGAGTTTTGTACATTGCTGTCATTTTACACTTGTCATGATATTTACGCTTTGCATTTTTTGCACATTAGTAAAATATTTTCTGGGATTGGGGAGGCATCATATTTAGTCCCCATGTGTGGGATTACAATTAAAACCTGATTTATTACTTCAGAACTGACCATGCCAAATCTGTACAGTCATTAAGTGTGGCATCACTTTGTATTTCTCCACTTTGGAAGATTCGAGCCCCTAGCTGTCGAGCTTGTGTAGATAATATCCATTTCAGCATAATCTAATACCCGCCTGTCTGTGGCACATGGGTCTTTGTCTCTGTCCCCTGGCACCACATCTAGGCTGGCAGTACTGCCTAACCAAACAGCACACAGAGAGCCAACCCATGCTGGAGAAAACTGCTCAATGCTTCCATCTGTCTTCTAAGTATTACGGAGGAAGCATAAGAACTACAACAAGGACACAATTTGAACTGGAATGTGGAACAACGTGTACAGGTGAAATAGACTGTGTTTAATTTGGCAAGGATTTAGTTAAAACATTGTTATTTGTTCAAATCTGCACAGTAAAATCAATGGTGCTGAAATAGCATCAGTAGTACTGATTGAGCACTTATAGTGTAGACTGGATAGCTACAATACTGACTTACATTCAGAGTGTAACTTCTGTAAGTGTTCATTCAGCACTGTAGGTGTTAATTCATATTAAAATGACAGGCATTCAACAGTGTAGAACATTCAACATGTTTTGTTGTGCAGGCATGATTTGACAGCAGAAATGCCTTGAGCTCAGCATTGCAGCTGAGTAGGTCTGTAATTACTTCCCACACTGACTAATAACTAAAATGATGCTCTTAGCTGTGCTGTCAGCCATGTTCCTGCTCTGTGAATTTTCTCCAGTGTAAAATACTGAGTGTAGATGTTAACAAGTTATAAATATACGGTTGGATTACATCATTTATTAACATCATTGATTTATATCCAGTACAGATGGCCTGTGATATTTTCAAAAGAGCAGAGCCTTTTCAAAGTGGTTTATGTGATTGAGAAATCAAGTGCTGCTTAGTCTAGTTATCGACTTGACTCCCAGTTATCCTTACAGTCTCATATTACTGCTTAAAAAGCACTCAAAGTAGTGCACTCAGAAGTATGTCAAAATACTAGCCTATAATTCATACTATGTAATAGCGCGACTGCGGACGCTGCCTCGGGTGATGCTGCTGATGCGACGTTACTGATGCTCTAGACTTCCGCGTATTTCGACCCGTGAGCCCTTACCTCCACATCTGGCCCAGCTGCAGGACGTGCACGAGGGACTGGAAGGTCCACATGCATGCCCGGCAGCACCTGAGCGTCCGGCTCCGCGAGCGCGCCATTACCGCCGCATTCTCTTCCGTCTCCACCGTGTAGTCGTAGACGAACCAACGGAAGCTGAGCACCTGCACTACGGCGGATGGCAGCGCGGCGAAAAGCAGCGTGAGAGCGAACCACCAGTAGTCGCGGCGCGCGTAGTAGTCGGCCGAGAGCCACACGTCCGTGGCGCCATCGCAGAAGAAGACGAGCAGCGCGCAAAGCACCCAGCAGCAGTCAAGCAGCGCGTGCCGCCGGGAGTGGTCCTGGCGCTCTTCCGGTACCACGAGGACACAACGCGCCTCGGGCTCCTTATCGCACGCGCACGCGGGAGCCGAGATTACGGCGGATGCGGCGGCTCCGTCCGATTTGGCGGCCATGTTTGTTTGTGCGAAAAGAAGGAGGGGGTAAGGAGAAGGGAGAAGTGGAGGCGAGGGAAGGCTGGTGTGTGCGTGTGTGTGAGCGCATGATGGGTGGTGAGAGAGAGAGAGAGAGAGAGAGAGAGAGAGCATCCTGAAATTATCCAATAGCAATTTCCTTTTGGGATATTTTGGAATTAATGGAACTTGGCTATCCAGTTGAATGTCTTCTTTCTTTCTTTCTTTCTTTCTTTCACTTCATTGGCATGACTATGTTCTGTATTGGCAAAGAAATGACGTTACAAATATTATATTATTAGGTAATAGCACTAAAGAGATAGCGCAACATCATCTTCATCATCTTTAGTAAGCGCTTTATTATGGTCAGGGTCATTGTGGATCCAGAGTCTATACCAGGAACTCTGGCACACACCGTCCATGGGATGGCAATCCATCACAGGAGACACACTCATTCATATCTAGTGTAATATAGGGTAGCCAATCCACCTCTCTGCATGTTTTGGAAGGTTGGAGGAAACCTGAGAACCGGGAAGAATCACACGGAGATACAGAGATAACATGCACAGAAACGCTACAGTAAATAGGGAGCCAACAAATGATTAAGATTATTTCCTTAATTTCGAATATAAAATTGCCATCCTTGTGGTAACTGGTTATTTGTAGATATTTTAACTCACTGTTTGTTTTTGTTTTTTTGTTTTTTTTTAAATTCCTAGAGTATTAATTAAATTTCTGGTGTGTTAATAATGATTTATTTGTGTGGCAGCCTGGGAAAACCCTTCGCATGGTAAAATTTGGACATTATCTAGTAAAAAAAAAAGAGTTGCAGGCTAAACTGAAATTGGTGGCTTATTTGCACATACTGTATCTCAATCACAAGTTATAGCATTTGAAAATCTACTTACCATCCAAAAGTGAAAAAAAGATTGCATTTAAAGATTCCAAATTCCTCTGAAAGACACCACCAACTGATATTTATTGATTTCATCTGCATTCAATTTAATATGTAATAAATAAGATTTAAAAATGAGGTATATGACTATGAAAATTCTACCAATTTTTTTAACAGTTTTTATTTTTAGGATAATGACTGACATGCTATTCAGAAATCGCACACATCCAGCAGAAATCCAGTTGCAATGATCTTAATTATCCCGAGTTGACAGGGAAGTAAACACCCCACTCACCCACCCACTTATGGAAAAACATGTTTGTTTTTTAAATTGCAAAATTGTGAAGAATTATGTTTCAAGGTAAAAAAATTAAAAACATGATTAGGCGTATACTGTATGTCCCTTTCACTATGGCACATAACTATCTAACAACATAATCAATGCCTGACATTCACTGTGTGAGAAAAGCACACTTAACTAGCAAGGTTTTAGACATATTTATTCAGACTTACCACTGTGCTTGTTAAGCTGGCTCCTTTTCCAATATGATATTTGTAGGCAGATAGCCGAGGCAAGGTTAGAAACTAGCGCAAATAAAAACAGTTTGATAAAAATATATTTATGTTTTCTTAAAGTAGAGATAGCACTGGCAGAAAAACCCAACTTTAATCAAAACCAGACAATTTTGGCTGTTTTTCAGAAGAGAACCACATCTGATGGGTTTCCCAGACTATGACACAATTATGAATTAATAATGAATCAAATTAATTAAAAGTAATTGTGTTGTCAAACAAAATAAACAGAAATTCGTGCATAAATTAGTGCCTCATACAAAAAAGTTTCTATTCACCCAATTACATTGGGCGAGTTTTACAATAAAGAGCTATATGTAGAATAAAAGCAGAGCAGCTATACACTTCTGATCTATTTCTGTGTGGTTTCCTCTGGAAAATGATGGCACTGTACATCTGGAACATCTGGAATGTGTTATTGATTATGAGAGAGCCTTGACTTGCCTATCTGTAATGAACTGCAAGGTCATATCACATTTCTTGCAAAGGTGTGAGCTTATTAAATTGGGGGAAAAGACGCACAATACTCCAGGTATATTTATAGGCAAACCTACTGAACCTGCTGCAAACTTAAAATCACATTCAATATAATACTGGTATACATGCATCTGTGTTAAAATTTATTTATTGGACTTTTATTTATTGCATATTGTCCTTTTTAGTTAAAAAAAATCTGTAACTTGAAACTTTAGAGACACATTCTTCTACTTTTGCATCTTTTTCTTCTTTGTAATAATAATAATAACAATAATAAATCACCTTAAATATCTCTGATATGAAATCCCCTTTAAATCCAAATCTCAGTCTCCGTATCTGCCTACCCTACATGCTTGAGAAATGTGAAATAGGCCTAATGATCCTTGTTTCCATTAAGTCTATTAGGGTCATAGCTTACTCAGTAAACTGGCAAAACAGTTGCTGGGTAAGCTTTTTAATATCCAGCACACGTAAATCCTACTAAATGTTTCTTGTGTGACTTACTGATCCACCATAAACCTGCACAAAAAGCAAATGCCATCCACTGCATTACTCCTTAATCACATATATTGGGTTGTTAGCAAACCATGGCCTCATTTCCCCCCTATTCTTCATCCATTTTCTTCAATTAGGCCTCAACCTGTTTTCAACCCTCACTGTTTTGACTACCAGACTGTGTTTTCAGTGTTGTTTGCTTGGATTCTCTAATAAAGTGGCTCTGCACATAGATGTTCACTATCCTCTTAAGTCCGGTCAGTTACATCAACCCACACACACACGCAAGAAAACTAATATACTTCCAATTCCAGCTCACAAACTTAATTTTTCTGTAAATTTTATTGTAGTAACATGGACATTATATCAATATGTAAAATCTACATGAAGACATAATCACTTTTTAGAGTGCTTGAATTTAGTCATTGTGTTTACGGAATACGGAGATTTGGAAAGGCAAGCATTTTTTTTTTGTATTAAATTATTTAGTTTAATATGGCTTTTAATATGTTTTTCAAGCTCATGAAATACTAAGATTGTGCCCATATATTGTAAATTTGTGCTCTCCTGTAGTGTACTGTAGCCTCCTGTAGTATGGAGCACTTTGGTAATTATAGCTAGAATTAAATAAATTCCATTAGATATTTTGAGTATTGTTAAAACATTATTTATAAAATCATTAGCTCCAGATGTGTTGAATGACATGATAAGTTCTGCATCACTCTACATTTATATAGGTAGATATCTAGATAAGCTAATAATAGAGGAGTTAGCATTCAGCCAATATTGCCTAACTAACATTGATAGCTGCTGAACTGTTTTATTATTTGCTGGCAAGTGCTCTCAGAATGTCTCCGTAATGCATTCCAGTGAATAGGTATACTTTAATTAAAGAATCTCTCCATAACTGAGACTTATGAGCTACACCTAAGCTTTGGCCCAGCCACTGCAGATCACTGCTCTGGCAGCTTCTCCATTAGACAAAATCATATGGGCACCTTTAGAGGAGAGCACACATTAACCAAAACTTGGGGACATTGTTATTAATTTGAGAATTTTGGATAGCAAATTGAGAGCACTTCTAGTGCTCACATTAACTTAACTGTGTACAGAACTTAAATATATATATATATATCAAGTAAAGAAAAGAGAGTTAAATAAGAGAGTGGTCTCAAAAGACAGATTTCAGTTCAGAACAGATCAGGTTCATGCAATGGAACAGAGAAAGAGAAAGAAATGACAAAGCTGCAGGAGACAGAAATAGAAGAGCGGTGCTTGAAGAGGCAGGAGTGTGGGAAGGCCTCGCTGATGAATTTAATGGTCTATTAGTGGAACGAGGGAGAAGTTTTTATCAAACGAAGTATATTAACTTCAGGAAGGCATGGACACTCCTGTCAGCAATTCACCAGCTTCCCATATCTTAATGAAAACGATCTCTTGGCACACACACACACACACACACACACACACACACACACATTCTTAGCTCTCTCAGCGAACTGAGCTGTTTTTATTGATGTTTCTTTTTTATTGATGTTATTTTCTCATTCATTCACTAGATTAAGATTGTGCCTCCTCTTCTCCCTCACTGAGAAGACAAAACAGAAAAGATGGAGGCAGCACTATTCTTTAGGCACAGTGTGGAAGCTGTCCCTGCTTTCCTGTCTGCCTTGTTTAATTAAAAGAAAAATCCTTTTCTGTGAGGAGAAGAAGAGGAGGATTAGGGCAGAGGGGTGGAGTGAAGACTAATGTGGCTTTAGGCAGTCTTTATTAATTCTCTGCTGCCCTACAAGAAGTGTTTGAACTTGAAGCATTAATGTGTGCATGTGTGTAAGCAGGGCTTGCCTGTCTGAGTCTATGCCCATGTAGATGAGCACCCAGGGTCATAATGTGCTATTGAAAATAACTTTATTGTTATTGTGCCAAGATGCTCACGTGTGTGCAATGTTAAATATGGATTAACTGAGCAAGTTAGCTAATGTTCCGCCTAGGTAGTTTACAATGAATTCTGCACACTTTCACTAAATTTAACTTAACATTTAAGTGTTACTTAACATTACACAAAGTTGTTTTGTAGGCGTGTACCATTTATAAAGGTGTCAACATCTGAACTTTAGCAATAGCCCATCCATCCATCCATTTTCCGTACCACTTATCCTACACAGGGTTGTGGGGAGCCTAGAGCCTATCCCAGGGGACCCAGGATATGAGGCGAGGGACACTCTGGATGAGGTAGTTTAGCAATAAAGTTTACAATGTTTGATTTTTGCTTTTATCTTTTCTCGTGAATAAAATTTGCTTGGCAAATAGATTTGAAGGGGACAGACGTAGTAAGTGAAAGACATTTTCTGGTGGCGGTTACTTTACTAAATACCTTTTGCTACAGTTGCAAACAGTTTATTATCATGTGCAAATAATATGGTCATGGACAGGACATGCTCTTATATAAATTTTGCAACAATTGTATAAACTCTCTAAAAACATGGCAGTAGGTGAAATGACTATGCTGAAATTGTCCCTAGATGTGAATCAGTGTCTGAATGTGTGTATGCATGGTGTTCTGCGATGGAAAGGCATTCCATCCAAGGTGTATTCCCACTTCACAGCCACTGTTCCCAGGATAGGCTCTGGATCCACTGTGACCATGACAGGATAAAGTGGTTACTGAAGAAGAATGAGTGTGCAATGAATGTGTAAGCTTATGCACATTCCTGCAGATTGCAGTTAAATCAGTTTCACCCATACATAATCATTTTTGTTCTCATGGAGTCTTGCCATCCACCAACATACACTAGAGTTTTTGTGGTACACTTTTTTTTTCTTTCTGTCTGCTTAGATTTTCTTGTTAACAATGTCACCACCTCTGCATTTCTGCTTTCAAGAGCATACAAGAGTGCATCGAGACTGAGATTGCTAACAATATTTAGGCTAGCAATCATTATGTTACAAAATAATAAGAACGGAAATTAAGGTTTTGGTAACTTAAATAACCACTCTTTACAACCATGTCGAACCTTTGTGGATGCTGGGTTACAGCAGGACCACATCGGGTTCCACTCCTGTCAGCCAAGTCCAGGAATCTGAGACCACAGTGGGCACAGAGTCACAATGTTTTTTCTAATCTTCCACTATCCAGACATACAGGTGTATCTGCATCATTTTATGAATAGTACTGCTGCCACATGAGTGGCAGATTGGTTAAATGCATGAATGAGCAGGTGTATAGGTGTTCCTAATAAAGTAGACAGTGAGTGTATAGATACAGTAGGACAGTAAGTGAGCACACACAAACACAAATCTGTCATTCATATGGTTTAAAAGACACATATGTGCGCAGAAACCTGCACACTAATGTCACACGCACACACCCACAGTGAGCACTGAGTGACTGCTGCAGTGTTTCACACACCACAAAATCTCATCAAAGCAGTGGAGCAGAAGACTGTCGTCATTCTCAGCCAACCCCCAAAGAAGGGGGAGTGACATGGAGATGGAGAAAAGGTAAAGAAGAAATTGAGTAAAATAAATATAAAAAGGGAGACATGAAAGATGTATCTCTATAAAAACAACTGACCAGACATTACCTTACATACAAAAGTCTGTGTATTCGTGTGTGTGTGTGTGTGTGTGTGTGTGTGTGTATGAGAGAGAGAGAGAGAGAGAGAGAGAGAGAGAGTAAGAGTGCTCACGAAGCACCAGCCTAAACATTACCTTACCTCAGAACTGAATCATGTGTAGATTAGATAGGACTGGAGTGCATAAGTGCCACACTAGTAGGTGTTAATCACTCTTGTGACTCTATTGTGTCTCCACTTAAACAAACACACACACACACACACACACACACACACAGAGTTTGTGAGTAGCCCCTCAGATGTGCTGCAGTGCTGCCCCAGAGTGGTCAACATGAGTGTGTGCACTCCCTCTTGTTCTCTCATTCTCTCTTTATCTCTCAGGAGGAAGTGCTATGATTAGCTCTCTCCAGGAGTCGTCACCATCTTCCAAGGTCAAGAGCTCTTATCAGCTGCCTAACCAGCAGAGCACCAAATGCAACACAACACAACACAAAAGAGGGAGACAGAGAAGTGGCAAAGAGGTAAGAGATGGAGTGATTATGGGCAGCTGACACAGGCTGACTTGCAGTGAGGGAAGAGGGAATACACACACACACACACACACACACACACACACACACACACACACACACACACGCACACACACTCAGCTGAAACTGACAACTTTCTGATCACTAGTGGAACCTTTTTACTGTCTCTCATTCACATCCATTCATCCATTCATTCATCTTCTATAATCGCTTTATCATGGTCAGGATCACTAGGCACAAAGCAAGAATGGGACACCAGTTCATCGCAGGGCATCATGCACACACACCTTCACACCTATGAGCAATTTAGCATCGCCAATATACCTACTGGCATGTTTTTGAGAGGTGGGAGGAAACTGGAGAACACTGAGAAAACACACACAAATGCAGGAAGAACATAGGAAACTCCACTCATGCTCAAAGTAGGGAGCCTGGAGCTGTGATCACCGTGCACCTCACATTTTGAAAATATGTATATTCATATGTGCATTTTTGTTGAGAATTTGACTTTGTAAATGTAACCTCATTGTGGTGTGAAAGCCTTAAGAAATTCCCAGGTGAGAGCCACATTGCTTTCACTCTTTTAAGTTTATGTTACATTGTATATCTTTGTTTACAAATATTGCCATCAGATGACATTACATGACACAGCCTACAAGGGCAGTGCATGTATTAATTTATATGGTTTTAACATATGGTACTATATTAGTACTAGTAGGTTACTTAAAAGAGACTTGTTAAGAATAAAGGTTCTAATAGTTCATCAAAATAAGCAGAAATTCTGTGTTCACTTATTTTCATCTTTAAAAACAATTAAAAAACAAAACAAGTAGGCTACCCTCACATGATATTTATTTGTGACACTTTTATTTATACCATTTTATTTATTGTAACCCTATAAATTTACATTTATGGCATTTGGCAGATACGCTTATCCAAAGCATCTTACATTTATCTCATTTATACAACTGAGCAGTTGAGGGTTAAGGGCCTTGCTCAAAGGCCCAGCAGTGTCAGGTTGGTGGTGCTGGAATTTCACTTCTCCATTGTCTTAACCACTGAGTTCCCACTGCATTGCAGAGGTCCTTTTAGGCCATGAATTTCATATTTTGCACAGTTATGTGATGCTGAGAAAAGAGCCATGTATAGATGTAAAATATGGATGGTTTCTATTGGCATTTGGTGGTGACACGCCTTTCAAGGTGAAATATAATGCACCAAGCAGGTGTAAGAGTGCAGTCTCAAACAATGCATCAATATTTTAGAGCCAAAACCACAACAGCAAAGGTATAAGCAAACATTAGGCAAGCATGAAGTCTGGCTCCTAGAGGTGATGGGAGCCAAACAGCTATTGTTTGGGGGTTTGTTTGGGCATATGTATACATGCATGTATGTGTGATTGTGTGTGTGTGATTTCCCAAACTTTGTTGCTGGGAGCATCCTGTCAATAATGCCTCCCCTGACTGAGGCCTCAGGAAAGGACTGCAAGAATTTGTTTATACAGGCATGGATGTAAGCTGTGTGTGTTTGTGTGTGTGCGTGCGTGCTTGTGTGCGCATGTGTGTTTGTGTGTACTGACCATTCAACACGTGAATAGGAGTATGCGTGTGTGTTTTTTTTTTTCTCTTTTTTTTTTGGGTGAGAAAACCCCAAACACCTGCTAAACCAGCACATTTCCCCACAATGCAGGAAGCAGCAGTTTTAAATAAAACACATTAAGTCAGCACCAACCGAATCCCCCCCCTTGTCCTTGCTTCTAAACAACCTCAAACCAGCTGTTGTCCAGTGTTTGGCCTTGATGGTCCTAAGTTTCCTTCGAGATGGTCCATCTCCTTTAACATGCAAGCAGAAATTAGTGACATCCACCGTTATTGCCCAGCATCCTGAATTAATCATTAGCACTGTAATAAAAAAAAAAAAATGCATTAGGTTCCATGTATTATTTGGCACTCTATTTCATGTTAATCTTCTTTGACAGCTTTGTCAGACTGAAATTCTTTATCCCTTACTAGCAGTTGCGTTGACCTTTATGTTTAAGTGTTTAGTTGTCACTCTCTCTGTTCTTATACTTGTTTTTGGTCAATTGGTGGAAACCAAATTGAATCCCGTCAGCTCCAGTCACAGTGCATGCTTGTAATTTATTCTGAATAAATGTACTGACATGTCGAGGTACTATCTGTCGTCTGTGTAGTTTTTCTGTTATATCAATGAAGCGTGTAATTCCAGGCGTTTGGCTCAGTAGCCATGGTTTTAGAATTTTGAGCCATTCCAGCACACTACAGCTTTTCCTTCAGCAAATGGAATGCTGTAAAATAGGGTGAGAAAGAGATAAGGAAGTGGTTTTGGTTTTAGTCAGATCCATTGTTGTCACCAGTGCAGAATATTCCATGGGGAAGCACCATGATTATCACCGCAAGCGGCAGCCAAGAGCATGAAACCTGATCTATAGTATATATTCATTTGGTTTTCATGTTGTGTGTTTTTCATTTTATTCTAGTATACCATATTTATTTACATCTCTTTATCATACTCATCGCTGTCCAGTATTTATATGACTTGTCCCTAAGTAGCTCCATATTTCACAATACTGATCATGTTTCTTTCATTCATTCCATATTTACCAGATGTATAGCAGCAGATAGAGAGATTTGTATGCTTATGCGTGTATTTTGTCCTCCTCTCTGGTCAAGATCCAGAGCTTCTCACAGTTGATTGTATTACATTCTCTTCTATATTATATTAAACGTTGTTTGTCTTTTAATTTAATCACCTAACAGATAAATAAATGTTTGCATATGTCCTTGTGTGATCCTTCCCTAGTTTTCTCCCACTCTCTTTCCAAACTTGTTGCTCTGCATCACCATGAGCTCAGCGGCTTCCTGTTTTCCTGCAGTTCATAACTGTCTCTTAGGACCAAATCAGGAACCTGAATAATGCTCCCGATTCTTTCCCTCTCTCGCTCTCTCTCTCTCTCTCTCTCTCTCTCTCTCACACACACACACACACACACACACACACACACACACACACACACACAACCCCCTCTGGCCTCAAAGAATAGTGCAGATAGCTCTAGAGGGTTTTGCTGACGTCTGAGGTGTATGCACGATTATGATGGTCAAGGTTTTCTTTCCAAGTTATGGAAGATTACACTGACCAGTAAAACACACCCATGCACAATTTTCACAAAACTCCATGATCTCATTCTCACAGCACCTTTTCAAACTGTTTCATGGCAACTCACTAATATCGTACATTTATTAACTTTATAAAAATGGCTTACAATACACTATTTAATGATTTGTCCTATATTAAGAGGAGCTGTAATGTTGCATGCAGATACAGGTCACCACAATATATGTTAATAATTAAAATTTTAGCACCACAGAAGTCTATAGTCAGCTAGCAAGAATATTAATTAGATATTTGGCTGGTTAATAAGGTCATTTTCATACTACCTCACTTCCCTTGCTAATTAACGGGGTGTACATTAATAAATTGCATGTACTCTTGCTACACTACTTGAATACATGGTTCACTGTAACAATACTTTTTTTTAGCATAATTAAATCATATTACGTTTGCTTGCATTTTTAAATAAATTAAAGATTCAACTTTTGTTACATTTATTTGTGAGCCCCATTACAGAGTAAAACATAATGCATTTAACCCTGGGAGACCGTAAAGCTATTAAAAGTCAGTATGTGCAAATTTGAAATAATTCCATTTCCTACTGAAAGTCTATACTTCATGCACTAAATGCTTTATCAGCAGCAGCAATGAATGTCTAAGACAGTGGAAACAGGCGAGTATGCTTTGCCCAATTTATCAGGTATCATCAGTTTTTGGTTTTATATGCTTCAAAGGAAACAGCATGATAATGATCTGCAAATTATGTGAACCAAAGCCCCTGGTGATATTGCCTATTCACAGCTCAACATTTAACGCCTGCGTTAACATTTAAAGATAAACCAGTAGCTAGCTGAATAAGCTAAACTAGCTAGATAGATCTTCTGATGTTTTACAATTTGATTGCTCTGTATTAAACTTAAGATGTCACTGGGATGTTCAGTTGTGATTACCTGTTATGTTAAATATATCTAATATATACTGCTGCTACAGCCTGTAGGTAACACTCAGGATAATGTGTAAGGGTCATCTTTGCTAGATGTATGTAGCTAGAAAACATACAGTATCTCACAAAAGTGAGTACACCCCTCACATTTTTGTAAATATTTGATTATATCTTTTAATGTGACAA
>JANDJT010000050.1:12428502-12457145 GCA_024331685.1 Stegophilus panzeri
TTGAGTGGAGCCACTCTATCTAGCGTGTAGCGGAGTGTTGACTCTAAGCATTCAGTCGCCTGATCGAGTTCTATCGGCTCAGATGGTGATCCAAATCTAATTGATGTCTCTGAGAGGTTGTTTATGAAGCTCGGTGCAGTAGCTGATGTGAAAGTACGATTTTATGTCCTGTTGATAATGGTGGTGGTGTTCACTTCAGCATAGCTCACTTAGTTAGTTAACATAATTGTTCAAAAATGCATTCCTCACATATAGAAAATGTTTGAATTAGTTGTGTCAATTGTACACATATAAAAAAAAGTAATTTGTAAAACTACTCAAGTAGTTTTTCACCAGATGACATATTTACTCTTACTTGAGTTTTTTTAATATGTTTACTAGAGTAGCAGAACTTTTACTCAAGTCACTGTGTTTTGTATTCTCTCCACCACTGACTACATCAAAATCAATTAGTTGTGCCACAGATGTTTTTAGATAAAATTAATAACATCTTTGTTATGCTAGTGTAATTGAATGAAAGATAAATTGCTAACAAATAACACAGAGTTCAAAAAAAAAAATCCCCATCTGGTTGAACGTACTTAAAGCGGAAGTGTAGAAAAACACCTTTATGGGTGCTCATAAAAAGGTTTTGCTTACATACCTTCACAAGTGATGATTCTGGGAAATAACTTCTTGAGGGAACAGACAAAAAAGAAAAAACAAGAATGCATGGGAGAGATAAAGAGGTGTAGAAGATTTATCTGCTTTATCTTTAGAGGAGGTTAGACTTAGACCAAGGGGTTAAGAGAATGCTCTGTTAGTTTCATAATCACAGACAACTGTGCACTAAAGATGGCTGGATCATAAAAATTCTTAAAAATACTGAGCTGCAAAATAATTTAAATATGAAATATCGGCCAAAAACATGTTAAGTTCTAGCAGATGGGATCAGAAGAGGAGGAGAAAATTATACAGTGGCATGAATTAGGTAGAATTAATTGATAGAATTTCAGACCGAAAGGCATAAATATATTTATATAGGTTAAAATATAAGTTTTTTTAAATTTTAATACTTTAAATAGAACTTAGCAAACAGATTAATTTATTCTAAAGAATGGGCAAAGCAGGTGGTTTCAGATCAAAAATAAAAATCATTGGTATTTTCCATAGTGTTGCTGACAACCTGTTGAATCCTGAGATCTGTGTGAAGTTTTGCAAGTTTCCCCTGTGTTTATCCCTGGGTTTCCTCCAGCCTCTCAAGTTTCCTCCCACCTCCCAAAAACATGCCAGTATGTGTGTTGGCTATGCTAAATGCTTCTAGATGTGAATGAGTGTATAAATGTGTGTGTGCATGGTGCCCTGCGATGGACTGGCATCCCATACATTGTGTATTCCTGCATCAAGACGAGAGATTTCCCAGTCTTGTATACCAACATGAATGAGATCACAAGAACACAGAAGAGGTCGCAAGATTCATGTGGTTGTAAAAATCTGTGCTACTAGGAGGATGACAGCGTTTCTTAATATTTTCTGAAGTTTGAGTTTAAGATTAATATCTAAATCTTAGAAGAGATAGCAATAGCTTGATACATTAACCACCCACATAAACACACAGGGACTCTGCCATTAAGTTTTTTAAAGTGTGAAACACCGTAATTATTGTGTGCGAAAAAGGAAGCAACTGGAAAAACAAGAGGATAGGAAGTGTGTGTAATCACACTCACACAGATGTATATGCACACAAACAGTCTTGCAGGTGGAGATTTAATCAGACCCTAGTCAGGCCCCCATTCTATCCTCAAAATGGCCAAGATTACACAGTGTGATGTCACATTAAATGCAAGAAATTTTGCCTCACATGTAAGTTCCTTTAAATAATAGCATCTGATAGATAGACAGATAGAGAAAGTTGAATGAATAGATAGATAGATTGATAGATAGATAGATAGATAAATAGATAGATAGATAGATAGATAGGTAGATAGATAGATAGATAGACAGAGAAAGAGCAAGAGAGAGAGAGAGAGAGAGAGATGAAGTGAGAGTCTCTGTTACAGGTACATTGACAGAGTGAGATGGAGAGAAGAGGTGCTTCAGGCCGTGTGCACGCAGGAGTGTGTGAGTTTTGACAGTTGGAGTTTGAAATCTTGAACATTCCGAGCCAGGTTCTGAACGTTTCACCGATGTAAGTGAATGGGAGATTTTGGGATTTTTGATCGTCCACTACGGGAAAACCAGGAGTTAGATAACGAAAAATAGAGCATGACCAGTCTGAACAACCTGAAGGACTATGCTGAGTTTGGTGGAAGTACAGTAACTTGAAAGCTCAAGGAGTAATAGCAGTCGGAAATTTTTAATGCAAGTCAGTGGGAATTTTGGCCACTTTGAGCTTCTGTAATGGGAATTCTGTAATTAATAATAATAATAATAATAATAATAATAATAATAATAATAATAAACCAGAACAGTATTTTGGCTTTATCAAGCCAACATAATAATAAAAACAATAATGAGGCTTGAAAGAGCTCTGCATAGGAAAATTGAATGTTTTAATCAGAAATGTAATATATGGTGTTGTTCTCTTTCAAAGGGAACTCAACATTGCATGAACTCCACACCGTGGGAAGCGTCCTCGCGTGTGACCAGCATCTGAAGCATATGTAACATCATGCTTATTTATAGGCCAGCTGTGATCAGATGAGGTGGCAATTAAGCACGTCGTGTGATATAAAAATGGTACCTGTGAACCACGGCAGCAGCCTTATTATCTTCAGTGTGACTGCATGTCAGTCGTTTATCTAACGCTCGCAAAAAGACTCTTCATTTCCTTTCTATCTTTTTAAAAAAAAAAGAAAAATATCTTTACCATTATGTTCCTTTAAAAAAAGAGAAAAGTATTAGTGAGAGACAATTCAGGATGTGTATTACTCCTTGCTCCCGTTTCATCACGGGGACAGACGGACACACTTTCTGTGTGAAGTGTCTAGGGTTGGAGCACGCCAGGGCAGCCCTCGAGAGGTCGGATTGTGCACTGTGAACGCCTTACAATCAGGCAGCTCCACTGCCGAGGCAGCCAGCTGGCTCAGGTCCTGTGGATCTCCTATGGATCTGGAAGAGGAGCCGGAGACGAGCGCTGTTCTATCTCTTGCTCTTTCTTCTGGGGCTGGCTCTCTGCCAAATTTTGGAGCTCACGTTGTGACTCCTCCTTCTGCTATGGAAAGCCAAAAAAACAAAAAAACAAACAAACAAAAAAACAAAACAAACAAACAAACAAACAAAAAATCCTCTTTGACTCCGAGGAGCCAGAAGGGTGTGCCAAAAAAGAAGAGCAGCTCTCATCCATATAAAGAGCTTCTTGAAGTGATTACTAAGGCTGGATTAGCTTTTTTCTCCCCAGTGAAAATAAATCTCCCTCACACTGTAGAAAACAGTGTGACTTTTTTCCAGAAGTGCATGACAAAATATCACGCTTCTGGGGAAAACCCTACATAAGCCATATTTCTAACCTCACGAAGCTGGATCTGGGCATCCCTTCCAGTTCCTATGAGAGACTGTTGGGGCTTATGGCAGCAGCAGTCAACGTCATACCATTGGGCCTATTGCGCAGGAGACCGTTTCAGTGGTGGCTGAAAAGTTGGGGGTTTCATCCGAGGATGAGACCTCTGAGAGTAATCGGTGTCACGCAGTGATGCCTACGTGCTCTGAGAATTTGGAGGTGTCCCCGGTTTCTAGCCTCAGATCACACTCTAGGGGCATCTCTTTATCGCAAGACAGTAACGACAGACACCTCCCTCACGGGCTGGGGTGCAGTCTTAGATGGCTGTCCAGCTCACTGTCTGGTGTGGCATATAAATTGCCTAGAAATGTGGACCATATTCCTAGCACTGTAATTCTTTCTTTAATTCTTTAATGTGTTAGTTGTGACAGACAACACAATGGTGGTCTCATATATCAACCACCAGGGAGGATTATGTTTCCACCCCCTGTTCAGCCAGGAGCAACTCATTCTTCTCTGAGCAGAAGGAAAGTTTTTGTCAGTGAGTGCAATGTACATTCTGGGCAACTGGACTGTGGGAGCAGACATCCTGTTGAGGCAGGGGCTGAGGCCCAGGGATTGGAGGCTCCATCCACAAGTGGTGGAGTCCATATGGCGGAGGTTCGGCCAAGTGGAAGTGGATGTGTTCTCCTCCAAGGAGTGGTTTGCCCTCACTCCTTCCACACCATTGGGGCTGGACGCCATGGTGCACACGTGGCCGAGGTCACATCTGTAATTTTTTCCCATGATTGCTCTGCTCCCACAAGTTCTAGCAAGAGTTCACCAAGACTGTCTACGTCTGCTGCTAGTATCACCTTATTGGCCAGCTTGAATATGGTTCTCATAGATAGATTTCCCTGCTGGACAGCACTCCTTGGGAGATTCCCATCCACAGGGATCTACTGTCTCAAGCCAGAGGGCTGATTTATCACCCTCACCCTCGCAACTGAGGTTGTAGAGACGATATTGAATGCTAGAGCACCATCCACAAGGAAATTGTATGCGCTCAAGTGGAGACTTTTTGTTTCGAGGTGTGAGGAACGTCAGCAAGACCCAGTAAACTGCACAATAGCTGCAGTCCTGGAGTTCTTACAAGAACGTTTCTCAGCAGGGTTGGCTCCTTTTACAATCAGAGTCTATGTGGCCACCATTTTGGTCAGCCATTCCCTTACTGATGGAGCCTCTGTGGGGCCACATCCTCTAACTTCAAGGTTTATGTGTGGTGTCAGGTGGCTGAGGCCCATCTGCAGACCATGCATACCTTCCTGGGATCTTAGAGTCAAGCTTGTGACTCTAAAGGTAACTCTTCTGCTGGCCCTGACATCTCTCAAGCGAGTAGGAGATCTACAAGCTCTCTCTCTTGCCCCTTCCTACCTTGGATTTGCCCCTGGATTAGCCAAGGCCTTCATATATCCTGGGCCAGATTATATTCCTTAAGTGCCTACGTATGCTGCCCAGCCTGTAGTGTTGAAGGCTTTCTGCCATTCTTCATTCCTCACACCAAAACACGAGAAATTGCACCTAATTTGCCCAGTAAGGGCTCTCTGTACTTACGTCCACCGCTCTGGCCAGTGGCATAAGTCAGAGCAGCTGCTGGTCTGCTTTGGCGGCGACAGTAGAGGTGATGCTGTGTCGAAACAGCGCATTTCTAATTGGATAGTGGAAGCAATCTCTATCACTTATGAAGCGCGCGGTCTCGCTATGCCTTGGGCATAAAGGCTCATTCCATTAGGGGTGTCACCTTCTCAAAGGCTTTCAAAGGGGGTACCCTTACAGGATGTATGTGCTGCAGCACGGTGCTCTACGCCACACATTCATTTGATGTTACAGCTTGGATATACATTCCACTCCGGGTCCGAGTGTTTTGCAGTGACCCTCGTATGACAGAGTGGATATTGTTGTTCCCACAGTGTGGAGCTCACACAATGTTGAGTTCCATTTGAAAGGGAATGTCTGGATTACGCATGTAAAATTGTTCCCTGAGAATGGAATGAGATGTTGTGTAGCTTTGTCATACTAGGGCATGCCTGTGAATTGCATCTTCGCTTTAGATGAAACTGACGGCGCAGTTCACAGGTGCTGTTTTTATATTATGCAACATGCTTAATTGCCACATCACCTGATCACAGCAGGCCTATAAATAGGCATGATGTTACACAAGCTTCAGATGCCGGTCATGCGTGAGGGTGCTTCCCACAGCATGGAGCTCATGCAACAGCTCTTTCACTTCTCAGGGAACAGGGTTACATGAGTAACCCAGACGTTTTGTAGATAGTACAATGCATTTGATAGTACAGTGCATTAGATATTACAATGCATTCCTGAATTTACCTCTCAAACCAGAGTGATGCTAATCAGATGAAGATTTCAGCTAGTGCATAGACAGTGTTGATTTGTTACAGATTGATGCTAGGAGGTGTATCAAAATCTTAAATTAAGTTAAGAAGATATACATCTCTTGGATTATGGTTAGTAACTTGAGTAGTAGCTTGAGAAAAGGAAGCCATATGGTAGATATCATCATCTTAGTCTACCACAAAGAAGAAAAAACATAGGGGCAAATGCAGAATACTGTCCGTGACTTCAATATAAATGAGAGAGAGGATAGTTTTAAATAAAATAAGCACAAATAATGACTCTCATCATAAGCTCATCTTTCTTCTTTGTCTCAGAAGTTTGCTTAAAAGGAAGAGGAGGGTGCTACAGGGTGCTAGAGGAGGGCACAGTGGGTAACTACAGGTGCCAGGCAAATACAAATCATGGTCAAGCATGACAAAACCAACTTACTAGTTTAATTTAATTCAATTTTATTTGTGTAGAGCTTTTAACAGTAGACATTGTCACAAAGAGCAGATGAGATTTGGGCATAAACTGTGTTGGTAAATGCAATCTTTAACCAAGTGGGACCATCCCCAGCAACAGCAAGTAATTCACATGTGCAGGAAGCTTTGAGCAAAATAGAGTATCATGATGGGCCCTGACTTCCCATCAGCAGCAGTAGTACATGTATAACCTGACAGAAAGAGAGACAGAGAAGAAAGAGTCGCCTTTCATACATATTATTTGGTATGTTTTCATCCTATAGTGGTTTAAAGAGTGTACATTGTGATCAGAGTGCAAGCAGTCAGATTGAGCTTTGACAGCTTAACTAAAAAGGAGGGCCAGAAGATAACACAGGCGTGAGGGCACCCTGGGACATAAAGCGTCCTGCCACTCCACCATCAACAAACCTGACTGAATGGGTGAGAGTGGGAGCCGACAGCATCTACTGAGTCTACAACTGACATAAACAAAGCCCTCAGTGAGACTTGTGGATTATCAGAATGAATAGGATGTCAATTACTGCTTTTTCCACTGGGGAAAAATGTTTGTAAGGAAGTCCAAAGTGCAAATTCCTGTAGACATTCAGAGCATGGTTCTGTTGGCCTGTTAATACTAAGAATGGAAAAGATTTAGTAGACTTTTTTGAGACTATGTTCATTATGTACTTCAAATTAATTAAATTCATATCTAGATTTGGTGTTTAATGTCTAGGGTATCAATATAAATAAATGCAACACCTTCTCCTCGAACCAATTAGATAGTTGAGTGCAGTGTATATAGCTGTACCTGGGAAGGCTAGCTTCATTTAAAGCTACATCATTAGTTCTAATCCAATTAAACAACATAAATTAAATCCCTGATCATTTATTTGTTAATTAACAATAAACATTTCAGATGTAAAGGAATCTAATTGTTGTGTCACTGGCAGCTACTGCCTTGAGTTTCGTGTCCCATCAGCCTTATGGACTACAAACCATATCACATGACTCAATTACACACTTCAGTTCATGTGACGTCTAATCAAGCACCCCTATTTGTAATCACATTGCCCTTTATACAGTATAGCCTAGACTTTCACTCAGTTTTTGTGAAATTTTTCTCCTGGATTATGCTAATGATGATACCAAGCCCTTGGTCTCTCATTTGCTATTATGCTTTTGATTCTGTTTTATTTATTACTATGATTTATGTTTGTTCCCCATTTATCACTGTTTGCAGATTGCCTGACCTGTGCCTGTGTTTTGACTACATATTTTGATCTGCCCTTTTGGATTGTTTGCCTGTTATCAATAAACCTGCACTTGTATCCAACCCAAACTGCCTCACTGACACTCAAATTTAGCAGTCCTACCTTCAACTCAAAGGTGCTGGTTTGAGAAGTTGATATTTGGAATTTGGCTTGAAATTTTATATTACATTTACATTTATTCATTTAGCAGATGCTTTTATCCAAAGCGACTTACAAATGAGAAAATACAAGCAAAGTGATATCAAGCAGAGAACAATACAAGTAGTGCTACAATACAAGATCCATTAATCGAGTTCCAGAAGAAGCAAAGTCTGCAGAGTAGAGTTGTAAGTGCCAGAGTAAGGTTTTTTTTATTTTATTATTATTTTTTTTAATAAATATTTATTTATTTATTTATTTATTTATTTTAATTTTTTTATGGGTTGGTTAGGTGTTCACAGAAGAGGTGGGTCTTTAGCTGTTTCTTGAAGATGGTGACAGATTCTGTGGTCCGGATTGATGTTGGAAGTTCATTCCACCACTGAGGTACAGTTAGTTTGAAGGTTCTTGAAAGGGACCTTGATCCACATTGAGTAGGTACTACTAAGCGTCAGTCATTCATTGATCGCAGATTGTGTGAGGGAATATAAGCCTTCAGGTGAGAGTTGAGGTAGGAGGGTGCTGTTCCCGTGGGCAGCTATAGGAAGCCAGTGGAGGGAGATGAAGAGGGGTGTGACATGGGTTCTCTTGGGCTGGTTGAAGACGAGGCGTGCTGCAGCATTCTGAATGATTTGAAGGGGTTTGATGGAGCTGGCTGGGAGGCCCGAGAGTAGTGAGTTGCAGTAGTCCAGTTCTGAGATAACAAGAGCCTGGACTAGTAGTTGTGTAGCCTGTTCGGTGAGGTAGGGTCTGATTTTCTTGATGATATTAATTAGATTACTAAAACAAACTTACTATGATTTACTGCATTTTTGTTTTTGTTTAGCTTGGGGAAGAGACACAGTCTTAATATGGTGCAACCAGCGTAAACTGAGTGAAGGCACCTAGAAGATGGTCAGTTTAGCCTATTTGTCTGCTGCCTTGGCTCCGGATTGTCACTGATTAACTAGGCTTGTTCTAAGGCTATATTATGTCACACATCATACACACTTGTGATGTTGGTGAGCTAGCTAAGCATTTATGTGAAAATAGTATGCTACTATATATGGACTACTATTTTGAAATATATACAGTGATATGCAAATTTTATAGAAGGCACATTTGTAATAAACATTTGAGACTCAAAACTGCAGTTCCAAACTTTTTTTGATAAAAAATGAACAAAAATCAATCATTGAGCAAGTACATAAAAAAGTCTCCCTACCTAACCTAAGCTTATAATAATAATTTATAATTTGAGCTGTCTGTCATATCACAGCAAACCAGTGACTACATTTCCCATCCTGCACTGCGGCCTAGAAACATGGCTGCCATGGACTGCAATTCCCAGAACACCCACATTCATTCTAATCACCAGCACTCACAACCACAGTTTAAAGAGACTGTTTGAACACAATGACTTTGCGAAGTATTGAGTGTATTCACCGTGCCAAGGCTTTGTTCATATTGCGTTTTATGGTTTTTGATCTTGTTTCTTGTTTCTCATCCTTGATTCTTGCCTTGCGTAGTTTATGCCTGTTTGCCAATCGCCTGACCCATTGCCTGTTTTTGACCATGCTATTGTCTCATGATTTGGATTTGTTTGCCTGCCTCTCTTTATTAAAAGCTCTTATCTGCAAATGCATCCGTCCTAGTCTCCATTCCGTCCCACTTGTGACAGAATACTTTGCCTCAACATGGAAGCAGCAGGAGAGAAGGAGAGTGTCACGCCAGAGTACAGGGGGATGACTGGCCAGCCTTCATGTCAGTCCAGTTTCCCCAGTGGACTGACATAGACCTCCCGGATGCGAATTATGGATTGTCTGACTACCCGAGACAGTTCATGTTCCACTGCTAAATGTACTTTTCAAGTCTGGCGAACCCCAAGCCAGACAAAGGGAAGATGCTCTTGTGTTCCTTGTGTCCCTGCTTTATGGCCCAGCCTACCAATGGGCAGATGAGGCAACCGCCCATGCCAAGTTCCAGTCTGAGGTCGACAAGGTGATCTCTCATGTCAAGTTCCAGTACAAGGTCGACGAGGCGACCTCCCATGCCAAGTTCCAGTCCATGGTCGACGAGGCGACCTCCCATGCCAAGTTCCAGTCCGAGGTCAACGAGGCGACCTCCCATTCCAAGTTCCAGTCCGAGGTCGCTGACATGGACAACCAGGTTTTGCTCATGCTTGAGTCTGTTGACATGACCAACCAAGTTCTCCTCATGCCTGAAACCAACGTCATAACTAACCAAGTTCTGATCACGCCCGAGTCTGCTGACACGGACAACCAAGTTCTGATTAGGCCCGAGTGTGCTGACACGGACAACCAAGTTCTGCTCACTCCCGAGTCTGCTGACACGGATAACCAAGTTCTGCTCATGCCAGAGTCTGTTCACGCGGACAACCAAGCTCTGCTCACGCCTGAGTCTGCTGACACAACCAACCACGTTCTGCTCATGCCTGATGGAGGATGACGCTTCACCTTCCTGCTCCGCTGAGGATGTCACTCTGCCTTTCTGCTCCGCTGAGAACGTTGCTCCACACTCAAGAAAGGCCGATGATGGCCCACCAAGTCTAGCACCTGTCAAAAGCTGATGACACAACTTCCCAAGCTTGAGTCTTTTTCTTAATGACCTCAGCCTCGTGTCTGCTCCTTGGCTCCTTGAGGAACCTGCTACTTGTCGGACAATGCCTGCATTGGAACCTGAGGGGCTGTGAAGACATTTTGCCCAGAGGGTCAGGACCGCCGGTGGAGGGAGTGTATTTTGGCGCTTCGGGAGATGCACCCTTGGGGGATCTGTCATATCACAGCAAACCAGTGACTACATTTCCCATCCTAGTTTATGCCTGTTTGCCAATCACCTGACCCATTGCCTGTTTTTGACCATGGTATTGTCTCATGATTTCGATTTGTCTGCCTGTCTCTCTTTATTAAAAGCTCTTATCTGCAATTGCATCCATCCTAGTCTCCATTCCGTCCCATTCGTGACACTGTCAGGTCAGATTTCACGGGAAATGTCATTTGACATCATTCATCTTTGCGTGGTTACATCACGTCCGTAAACAGAAAGAAGAAGACCCCACTACTCTATCGCGTGTATGGAGGCTGAGGATGGTGGAGTGTTTGTAGATTGTTCTTACAACAGTTGCTTAGAATTTAAACTTGCTTTTGTTGACATCTGGGGAATCAGCTGTTGTCAAAACCAAGAAGCCTCGAACTGCAGAGAGCCTGCAGTCAAAAAGGGAAAGCGACAGAGCCCATGCTAAAATGAGAATAAATATCAGCATGGATTATGAGATGTGGCGAAAACTCAGAGATCTGAAAGGATTGATGACTGACGAAACTACTTTTTTTAAGTAAGACATTTTAGTGGCTCAATAGGTATCTAGCTAACATTACTGCACTTGTTCCCTTGGTTCAGCTAGTTCAGATAGAGTTTCTTATGGGTTTTTTTTTTTTTTTTTTTTTTTTTTGCTATGGTCAGTGTGGAAAATTGCACTTATTTTCTGCTAGCTATAAGAGAGCATTTCACCTCTATTCCAAGAAAACTGTATCCACCTCCATTGTTAAGTATTGGAGCTAATATACAACACATACCTCAAACCTCATACCTCATACCTCATAACCTCATACCTCATACCTCAAACCATCAGATTCATCCACACAGAGGAGCAGTGCCGAAGCAAAAACCACATAAAAAAAACCTCTGCAAGTAACTTGCAGTTTTATGTTTCAAACAGAGATGGCGATAGAGAGGCAAAAGTTCAGTACTGCAGCTTTAATTATTCAAAATTTGTGTAAAGATTTGTCTCTCAGCCTTCTCAAATTAAACAGAAGTTGCCCAAGGAGTCCTTAAAATAAATTGAACAGAAATATGTAACTTCATGCCTTAGCAAAAATAGAAATATCAGAAATATCTTTAGCACAACTTTGTGAAACTGGTAGTTTATGGTCATAAGCCACAAAATGGTTGTTGGCTGAGGTGAAGTTGGCCACACACGGTCACTGAATGAACAAATCTTCCCATGTTGCTCAAAGACTGGAGAACATAAAATGAGGGGTGACTAGGGGAAAAAGACTAATAGGAAATGTTTGGCTTTCCATCAGAAACACGAAAATGTTTTGATCTGCCAGACTGAGTGTGGCTAGTGGACTTGAGAGCAACTCTCGCCCCCTCACCCACATTCTCATTTAAATTTTTTGGGAGGAACTTTTCAACAAGTGATTTTTTTTCACCTTTTATATGCCAAAAAGTGGGATACACTGACAAACAACATGTGCAGGGGAAAAAGAACAAAATGAAAGAAGACATGAAGAAGGGACTTTGATGAACGATGCAACTTCATGGAGAGAAAGTTTGCAGATTGCAGAGACTCTGAAAGAGGCAAAAAAGCTGAAGTACAATACAGATTTTTCTCATGAAATTTAGCCTTTTATTCCCCTGTTGTTGTTGGTTTTTTTTTTTTGCATTTTTAATCGTTCAGTCTCATAGCTTTTCTCAATTCTTATGGATATTTTCCTTCTATTGCCTTCTTTCGGCTCCTACTTTTACTGTGTCCATCTTTCTCTCTTTCCCTCTCCACCCCCTCGTTTTTGGCTCTCCTCCACTTGCCGCACTCTTGCGGCCTCTCTGACTGTTTCTCTCCCAGAGAAAACCACTTCATGCAAACAGAAGATTTTTGTCCTCAGTTTACAGCATGCAGTCACATCTCTTCAGAAACGGACATTTAACAAAATGGAGATAAATCAATGATTAAATAGTACTGCTCTTACATCCCAGACAGAAATGAAAAAACATCACTCATCAAAGGCAGAGAGTTGTTTTTTGTAATTATACAGATAGCCAATAAATGGCAGCACAAGAAAGGAGAAAAAAAAACTCAAAAACACTCACAGAGCCATGGTGGATGTTTCACAACGCCTGCATGGCACCAGTGGGTTAGGAGACTTTGGGTCCTGGGAAAATGATGTGTGTATGTGTTTGTGTGGGTGAGTGTGTGGTTGTCACTGGTCTGGAAGACTGTCTCTGAGCAAAGTCCAGCAGTGGCCAAGTGTATGAGACGACAAGACAAGAGTATTAATCTCTCTGTCTCAGTGTGTATGTGTGCATATGTGGGTGATTTGTGATTCTTGGTGCCAAGTCCTGGTCACTTATGCTCAGCAAGGCACAATTATATGCGGGAGAAGAAGAAAAAATGGAAATCTGAGAATTGTGCGAAAGGGAAAAAAATAGCCTCAAAAATGAGCAACAACAAAAACACCCAAAACAACCCCCCCAAAAAAAGAAGTGAGCATTTATGAGGGTTGGTTCTGTCTGCTGGCTTACTTTCTGATCTTTAGCAAGGCGTCACTCCGGGTCAACAGCCCGGCTCCCAGACGCTGCACTGGCAATTATGGCACTGTCATGGAAACTACATTAAACCAAGTAGAAAACGACCCCTCATGACTTCCAAGATTATTCTCAGGACTCCATTTGAGTTGGGCTGGAGTTCAGTCCACAAATTTGTTTGCTTGGAAAATGATGGAATGTGTATAGGGAATATATAGTAACTAATGTATCATAAAGAATGTCTGGTATATTCCTGAATGATATACAATTGCCAAATCATACAAAAAGTCCATTTGCCTTGACATGCTACCTCCACACATTTTAAAATGAGATCACAAGTTCAAACCCTGATGATGCTGCAGCTGTTTGTGACCAGGAGCCAAGGGAGCAAAACTGGTCTCTGGATGGGAGGGATTGATGGAGTCCCTAGTGTCATTTTTAACAACTAGAGATAAAGCTGTACATTTAAGATGCAGGAAAGTTTTCAGGACGGAGGGTCCTTTGCGGTTTCTCAGTAAAGTGACAAACTACATTGTTTTTAACTTATTAACATCAAGAGAGAAAAAAAGAGAGACTGGAGAGCTGTTTAACTGTTGTTATAATGTAAATAATAAGAGGAACAAACTTGTTTCCATGGATGTTCCACAACATTAAATGTAACTATAAACAGATTAAAAATATGACATTGCTGTGCATTACTGTGGTATAAGAAGAATAAAACACTTTGTACATATTGTTATTAGAAAACAATCGATGTGAGGTTGGTACTGGCATTATAGCATCCTGTATTTGGGTCCTTGAGCATGCCAGGTTGTGTTTTATTCCTTACATATTGTCACTGCTGCCTCAGGGGATACTCCTAATTTTGTTGTGAGTTTGACTCTAATAAAAGCACCAGCAGTCATGCTTTGAGCTCATTCCTAATGCCAGGCCGTTCCAATGACCCTTGGCCTTTACCCTGTGTAGCTGAAGAAGGCTTGGCCAAGGGGTTTACCATAGCAGAAAGGAGTTTCCTCTGCACACACACATATACATGCTCTTACATTCATCTACATTTCCCTCACCCTGCCGCTTACACAGGAAGGGGAGGTAGGGCTACTTCCTGTTGGAGAGGGGAAGAGTGAGGGTACGGATGGTGGTCACACGTCCTGATAAGGAGGAGAAGGGAAAAAAAAGAGAGAGAGAGAGAAAAAAACATGAATGACATCATACTTTAAGATTGCTGAATGGGGTTTTGGGGAGAGTCCACAGTCCAATTTGATGGAAAAGCTGAAGCTGTCGGGTGAGGACACACACACACACACACACACACACACACACACACACACACACACACACACTCAGCTGCAATAACAAAACACTCAAATATGGCAGGATCTGTGACCCTACACACCTAATGTCAAAGGAACACACACACACTGCACAGGCTTTCTGTTCTACTGTTAGATCAGATCCTGTCAGATACTGCACACTGGACCGAGCAGAACTTATCCTACAGTACCTCTATGTCGAATTTCAACTTCTTTCTTCCTCCTTGAGCTCACATGTGAAAACTAAGCCAGTCCATCTGCAATGGCAAGTGATGAGTGCTATTCATAATAATACTACATAAAAGTTTTTGAGTTCCTTTGTCAATAAAAATGTGAAACTGCTTTTTCGGGGCTTTGAAGCATCATGCCAACATTCTTACACACAAAACTCTAGTAAAGAAAATAACAGCTTAGTGAGAAGACAGATGGAGTAAATGTAAAGATTCTGTAAATGTAATTATTTAATGTAAAGAAATTGATCTGCCTTTGAAACCAGGTAATGACAATGTTTATGAAGTGATAAGCTTCTGTCTTACAGGCAAGGGGCGTTAGAAAGCAAAAACATTTTATTGTCAGTTTTATCTGAATAAATCTCTGAATAGTTCACATGAACCCACAGCTGGGCAGTAAACTTTAAACAGTGAGAGATGGCAAAGTGACAGAAAATCTACTTGCTGCCACATGCACTGATTTGTCCTCTGTTTCTCTGCGTATCATACACAGGCCAAAATGCAGTCTGGAAAAAAAAACACCCAAACTATTTCTTTTTAGGACAATGGCTTTCTTACAGCCCACATCCCCAAACATCAAAACATTCAGAATATTTTGCTAACCTTGAGATGGGTTTGAAAAAATCAATCGACTTAGATAATGTTATTTTCTCCTGGTCAGGGAGTGAACTGTTTGGACAGAAAAAGCACCTCTTCCCTTTAACATCCTTCCCCTGGAGTGAACACACACACACACACACACACACACACACACACACACACACACACACATACACTTGGCTTACTAGCCCTTAGAGGACATTCCATTGACACAATTATTGCAGCAGCTAATTAATGCCTACATCTATTAATTTAACCCTCACCTGAACCTCAGTAACCAAACAAAAACTTCTATCTCTTGTAGTTTTTAAAGTAAAAGCATGTGGGGACCGGGTACATGTCCCCACAAGGTCAAACCTGTTAGATTATTCCTATCCTTATGGGAATAGTCCCCACTAAGATATAAATAATGGCTTCACACACACACACACACACCATGTTACAGCTATCCAGACTTCCCCGCTTTCCACAGGATCTTCCTCTGTTTTGATATTCTTTATAATTTTATACCTAATTAATTGGTGGGTGAGTTTTTACCGCTTATCAGATGAACCCCTCATGCCTGAAATCGTGCAGTCACTCATCAACATCTCTGGTATTTCATTCACCCTGATTAAAAACGGAATGAACATCGTAGTGCACATCAGTATGCGTGACCAAAAACCAGTACATATTCTTGCCATAACTTTAAAAAACAAACAATAAAATAACATATTTTTGGAACACAATTAAGGACTATTTAGTGTATTATTATTACCATTTTCCAAATGAATCCACATAGTGGATAAATTAATCCACAAGTGTCACTGCATTAATCTCAAGATTTTTGAGATTCTTTGTATAAAGTCAAAAGTGAATATAGAGTTTGAGTTTTGTTCTTCTCAGTCAAAACTGTTTTATTTTTGTTAGTGGTTTAGCTTCGTGAGCCAAACTCATTTTGTGGGTGATCAGAAAATCAGACAGGGAGAGTGAAGAGGGGTGGAAATGAATTAGAGCTGTTAAACATTGTGACTATTCTTTGCCTCTCTGTCTCTTAAAGGACAACAGTCACCACAGACATCTCTAGTTCTACAGGGTATTCACATACTACAAAATGTCACACTACTCTGAAAATGTGCTACAGATATAATAGTTCTTGAGCCACTCATGTTTTAAGCTTTTATTTTTGAAAAATACTCAGTGAAATGTGTGGATGTGCAATACAGATGCATTTTTTAAGAACAACAACTATTCACATGTATAAAATCAAAATGTATATGTCCTCTTCAGTGTGGGAAACAATTCTATGAAACGAATTGTGTGTTTCCAATTACTTGTTTTGAATCAATGGCTGAGAGACATTTTTTTTTTATATTGAAAACACTTCTACTTGAAGATAATTACTACCAAAAGCTGGAAAGTTATTACTAACTCAACATGTCTCTCAATGCTGACTCAAAGGATTACAGAATACATTTACAGAGGATTAATAAAATACATATATACTAAATGACCTTTTCAGTCATACGGCAAGAAAATACACAATAAATTACAGCCTTCAAGAGATCCAAATTCCAGAGATGATTTTGTGGTCTCTTTCATGAACATGACTTTCTTTGCTTGAGAGACATCAAGTGCAGGAGTTTCGAGTGGTTTCTCATACAGTTCAAAACATTCTGACCCAGTGCAAACGTAATATATTTTTTAAACAATTATATAAAAGACAGATTAAAAAACTCATTTGTAAATACAAAACCCTCTGAGAAAATGAAAGAAACATTCACATTCTTATTGTCCCTGCTTTTTGAGCCTTATTTGATATGAACATTACTGTGACTGGTATATATGAATACTGTAGCTGAATGTAGTCTGCTAAACTATGGACAAACTGACTGTGGCCTTCAGAACTATATTATAAAACCCTTAAAAAGAGGTGCAACATCTTTCTGTAGTCTGTAATGTACACGTATTCATACGCAACTCCTAAAAACCCCCAAATATTACATTTCCTAAACAACATTTGAAATGACTCACTTGACACTTAGGATGAAAATTTAATTAGGTTAAAGCAGTTGATCAAATAAACTGATAATCTTGAATAACAAAAAAAAATCATATACACCTGATTTTAAAACTAGCATTTGCTCGAGAGTTATGTCTTTATCCAGTAATACAGGTGCTGTAGTAGACAGCATTGCTGGCATCAGACAGGGCTGATATGAGTGTGCTGCTCTCTTCACATGCAGTGCTCCTGTTTACTCGAGTCCTGCTGGCACTCAAATACTGCTCAAACTCATGATGGTCCACATCGCTCCAGAAATCTGCTGGAGGTCCTAGGTGGTCGTTATTGTCCAGGGAGGGTGGTGGAACCTGGGAGGCAGAGGAAGTAGGAACAGGGGTAGAAGATTCTGGAGGGGGAGAAAGTTGGCCAAGTTGAGAGGTGAAGGGCTGTTGTGGGGTGTTTCCATAAATCTGACCATAGTAAACACTTTGAAGTGGAGCACTAGAGGGTTGTGGGACCTTGGCCTGTTCTGGGAGAGCTGTACTAGAATGGGAAGGGAAGAGATTGTGAGGGTTCGTAGGTTCTGAGCATTTCTCCTGCATGGAACGGCAACCTGGTGCAGGTTTCTGGTTGAGGTGGGGGTGGGAGTGGTGGAGAGAGTGAATATTCGGGGGATGGTGGTTAGCATGGTGGCTTTGGCTTTGCTGTTGGTGCTGGTGGTAGTTGACCCAAGGTGCCAAGCCCACATCATCCTGCATGTGAGGGGGAAAGAAGACAGAGTCTCCTCCACCCTCCTCCAGCACATCCAGAGGAGACATCTCAGGCGTAGGGAGGCCATAGAGCTCCAGATCCTGTACACCAGATCCATGGTGAAGATCTCGGAAATGGCCCAATGAGGGAAGAAGGTGGTGGGGATGAGGGTGCTGGGGGTAGGCATCTCCACTCCCAGAGCATCCACCAAGACCATGGAGAAGTAGACCAGGCTCCACTCGCTTCATCTTTTTGGCCTGCTTTTTGCGCCGAGGCCGGTATTTGTAATTGGGATGGTCATGGAGATGTTGCAGCCGGAGGCGTTCGGCTTCCTCTACGAAGGGACGCTTGTCCAGCGTACTCAGAGCCTTCCAGGACTGGCCTAAAAATACATGAATGCTGTTATGTTTCTGTTTACATTATGTACTATTTTACTTTCATTTCACAATTAAGTCTAGTATAATTAAACATATTGTTTATACAGTTAGTACTGGAATAATTGACTGAACTTAAATTGAACTGAAATGAATTTAATGTTCTACATTAAACACATAAACATGAAAAGTAATAAGTAAAATTAGTAAAGCAACAATAAAATGATTTTTTTTGAGTAAAATTCTGATACCACCACTTTTGTATTTAACTTCTTCTTCTTTTTTTTTTTTTTAAACACAAAATAAAAAAAACCCCTGCATATTAGTTCTAACTGCGACACTGTGTTAGTTCTGTTGTAATGGATTCAGTAGTAAATCTTATGATGGCAGTAATACTTAATAATGACCACTTCTTGGTATAGTTAAATGTTTATACTCAGTGGTTATTAATGGGTCAGTACCTACAGACAATTAGCAGCTTGTGAGCTCAAGACTGTCTGCTCCAACCTGCCTTGGAAATTTAATGTTTTTCAAAACAAGGACATCATTTTGGTTACTTGAAGTCCAGCATTGTGCAAATATTGCACAACATGTGCAGGCATTTCACATTACAACAATCATTTGTTTCTGATTTCTCTTGTTCCTAGAATGTTATGGATTTTGTGAGATATTTCAACATATTTATAAACCTTCAATCATCTGTAACTATCCAAACGTCTGCGCACATGCACAAACACATGTAATGACAATAGATTTCAAAACCACAGAGAACATCAGAGTATAATCAACCTATTCCATATGACTGTCCTAAACAATGTTTGTGAAGCAATGATCTCTCACTAAAATCAATAAAATCATTTTTTATATTGATATAGTTTCAGTTTCGTGCAGAAACTCATGATTAGGAATCGATAACAGTAATATTTGCGCAACAGGTATGCAAGTATTGACCTTGAAAGAATACTGTAGGAGTATAAATATGAATCTATTCAATCTAATATTTATTGTAGCTACTAAAGCTTAATCTACTGAGCTTTTGAAACTAACCTAGAATGCTTTAGAAGTTAAACCTATATTTAAAAAAAGCCAAAGCTACACAATATTAAGTGAAACTGATCCCAATATTTAATAACCAACAGTACACAGCTCTCAAAATATGTAAATTGCATGACATACCCAGTAAGGGCATCCTACATGTAGAAAGATGTAGAGAAAATTCAGGTAGAAATGTCTTACCTAGCATCTTGCTTAGCACAGCATTGTGCAGATCTGGATTCTGCAATGCCAGTCTCTTGCGTTCATCCTTAGCCCACACCATAAAGGCATTCATGGGCCTGCGGATCCTCGGCTCAGCCCCACACTTTCCCTCACTGGCTTGGCTTGAATCTGGGCTTCCTGTTCTCCTCTCCTTCACTCCACCAACTGCTTCATGATCAAACCTGCGGCTCCGCTCAGGACCTATTGGGCTGGAAGTTGACGAAGCAACCCATGCTCCACACTCCACAACCTGGCTGGGTTGAGTGCTGGCCTCTGGACAATAACTAGACTCAGATATATTCATTCCAGCAAAGACCACCTTGTGATGATGACACAAAGTTTACTTAATTAAAGCCAATTGCAGGACCTGTCAATTTTTTCTGGTTGTTTGTAATGCAATTATGCTCCCCGCATACGCATGTAAAAAAAAATTATAATAAAAAATTAGAGAACAGAAAAACAAAAATAACAAGAATCAAAGCAGGAATGTGGTCTGATGTTGGTAGATAAGAAAAATTAATTCCCAAAGATGTATGCCAGTGCTCAGTATGTCCTGCTGTCCAAGCGGACTGAGTGTTTTCTGCTCAAAATTTGAACTTTTAGTGAGTTTGATGGCCCTGTGTTGTAGATATATAAGTGGCCTTATCCAATCAGATGGCTGGTTGACACAGGATGTCCCGCCCCCCTCACCACCACCTCCCCAGCAGCCTCCATAGACAGAGATGTAATCTGAGAGGGCCATTGTTTTACTCTAGTACAGAGTATACACTCACATACACACTCGTACACCCACACTAAATCTCTCATGCGCACACACAAAGACACACACAGGCACTGAGCCCCTGCTGGGATCCAAGTACAGGGTTGTGGTTGAGGAGGGCACCACAGAGAAAGTCATGCTCATTAGTGTTAATCTTAACGAGGAAAGCAAACGTTTGTAAGTTCGGCTGATCTGAATCAAAGTAAAAACATACTACCCAGACATGGTCCAATGCACACTGTTTCTGCTGCATAGTATCATGATTTTGAGTATTGTGATTTTATGAGAGAGAGAGAGAGAGAGAGAGAGAGAGAGAGAGAGAGAGTGAGAGGGAGGATTGTTTATTCTATATTCTGAATATTCCAAAAAAAGAAAAAAGAAAAAAAAGAAAGAAAAAGAAAATCACAGGAAGAGACTATATATATATATATATATATATATATATATATATATATACACACACATACATATGCATTACTTACTATTCTCTAACTCTCAGAGACAAATGATCTATAATTCTCAGTGGCAAAACTCTATGCAAAATGAAGTCTTGTAATAATACAAAAGAATAAACAATATACTGGACTAAAACACAATAAATAAGAATGATCAAATCAAATAATAGAAAATGCAGTAATACAAAAAAAACTACAAAACAAATATGCAAAAAACAATCACTGAATCTTCACATGCTTTGCACCATTAGCGTAATGAAAAGCTAGACTCTTAAGAGTGCTGTGTGCACACATTAGCTTATTACATTCACAGATCTCAGTTAACTGTTGTTGTTACACCTATTTTTGTTTCTGTTTAAAAAAAATGAATGAAAAGCATTCATTACCTACTTATTAGTACAGAAACCAACACAGGGATAAGTGTGTAATTAAGCAGATTTTTCCCAGGGGAACATCGCAATGATAACAAATAAATTGGATGACAACATTAATATTTATCCATTGTGCCCTAGTGTTAGTTTCAGATAATTCTGAACGAGAAGGATATGTGAACACAGAAACAGGATGGAGAGGTGGATGTCAGGGGTATGGCCCGAATCAATAATAATAGTAAATAAAAGCAGAAATAATTGCTCTTGTGAAACATTTTTTTGAATGAAAACGAAAGGTGCTATGTTCTAAGTTGTTTAACACATCTAGATGTAAATCACTAAATGAAAGCTAAAATTCTGATCTGTCATCTCATATTCATCTTTTCATCTCAAACCCAAGTGTCTTCAGTGTATACTAAAACCAAAAAATTGGCCTTGCTGTTCCAATACTTTCAGAGGGGACTGTATGCTCACTGGCCACTTTAACAGCAACACATGTAATCCTGCACATTCCTGCAATTATCCAAACAGCCAATCATGTGTCAGCAGTATGATGCATAAAATCATGCAGATACAAGTCAAGAGCTTCAGGTAATGTTCACATCAAACATCAGAATGGAGGAAAATGTGATCTCAGTAATTTTTACCATTGCATGGTTGTTGGTGCCTCTGCTGATCTTCTGGGATTTTCACACACAGCAGTCCTTAGAGCTTACACAGAACTGTGTGTGTGGGGGGGGGTGTTAAGGGGAGCCACCTGTGGCTCAGGTGGTAGAGTGGGTTGTCCACTAATCGTAGGGTTGGCGATTTGATTCCCAGCCCACATGACTCCACACACCGAAGTGTTCTTGGTCAAGACACTGAACCTCAAGTTGCTCCCAAGTTGCATGGCAGCTCTGCTACCATTGGTGTGCGAGCGTGTGTGTGAATGAGTGAATGAGACACAGTGTAAAGCGCTTTGGATAAAAGTGCTATATAAGTGCAGACCATTTACCATTTAAATGGCCTGCACAGAGCCCTGACCTCTACCTCAATGAACACCTTTGGGATGAATTGGAGCACTGTCTACATGCCAGGCCTCCTCACCTAACATCATTGCCTGACCTCACTAATGTAAAATATTGGACATATATTTAAAAAAATACTTGAACATCATACCAACATTAACAATCAGTAATGCACATACCTGCTGAGTTGCACACTTTTATTAATCAGAAAAGGCAAACAAACACTACAACAAGATCTGTGGACTTCCTCTAAAAGGAAAAATAGGTATGTTAACAAATGAGAAAAGATATGAGATATGTTCAGAGTTTAGTTCATATAATATTTTATTCTGTCAAAATGAATGAATGAATGAATGAATAGGCTGGATAACTAACTGGTTCAGTTTGATTCCTTCTGCACCTATCAGTTGCCTATCCTTTTTTTTTTTTTTTTTTTGCAGTTCTACTACTGATTATAAACTGCCTCTCTCTTTAATATAGGGCACAGTCAACAACACTCAAAGTTACACTTGGCCAGTTACCATTTAACCTGGCACAGAGTGGGTGTTTAAAATCCTCAAGAAATAGAAACAAAACCATACTTCAGCACATACACATTTAAATACACATGACCACACACAACCTCGCACACACATGTAGACTTGTAGACGCCCATACACTTACATTTTGGTGAATTTATGTATGTATGGGAAGATGGAGTAATAACCTCTTGTCTGTGATGAATGCAAAACATTCCCATGGATTTGATTCCAAGGGAAAGCTGAACATGTGGCTTGTTAGTGAACTGCGAGTGCTATGCCTGTCTCCATGTGGAAACCACAAATTAGTGCTTTAAGTCGACGTCTCCACACCTATGCAGTTCATCCACGCTGTGTACAGCCAACATTCCCCCCAACTGAGCATTATATCACCAGTTCTCAGTTTTATGACTATATCCATAGTGAGACGTCAAGCCCATGATCCTACTACTTGTCTTATACTGCTTTCTTGATCTGCATTAGTTAAATGTTCTTGCTTCTCTATCTTGCTATAATTTTTTACATTTTTTTAAAAACTGTTGAGTCCTGTTCATTTTAACTTTATAATCTGCTGCTTTGATGTGATTTAAGTGCTTGGTTGTAATCCTGTGTAATTAGCCCCTACTGACTGCACTCAGAAATGGAATTTCAAATGGATTCTGTTGGATGGCTGAATTATCTGAATTTATCTGATTATATTGTCTGGTCAGATTTTTTTTTTTAATACAACAGCACTTTTTTAATACAAAAACTAATTCATGTTTTATATTTAAAACAGACAAAAAAGATTCAGAGAGAGTTATGATTAAGCTTGGCTTATGATCTCACAACACAGTTGTCTTTGATGATATGCTGTTCGAAAACGTTTTAACTACATATCCTTCTAGTATTTTGCTAAAAGAAAATTGGGTGTTATGGTATTATTTTGATAAATCACTGTCTATGTCTAACAAATACAAAACTGATTTACTAACAGTTAACTTGCTTGCCAGCTATATGGAAAATATTACATACAGTACATTACAGTACTGCTGTAGAGTAACAGCAAGCAATGTCAGTTAATAACAGTTACTCTTCTGATAGAGCAAAAATTCTGTTTTAGAGAACAGATGTTTCCTTTTGGGCCTCACAATGTGACCCCTTAACTTTTGTAATTAATGTAATACACCATAGTAAGTAGCAAAGCATAGCCAGGGTAAGGAGTGGGGTTACGGTTTCAGGAGCACATGTGACAGTTGCAATTCAGATGTTTAATATGTGCACACAGATTCTTGTTGGGCATAACATAACAATTAATTAATTTTCATAGTTTAAAAGAACACATTCACAGGTAATTCACAGCCTATAATGGGTTAGGCTCAGGAATTTTACTTGAATACATGTTTAAATCTTGTTACATGATCAACCAAAGATGGCAATTTAAGTGAGGAGCACTATTCTGAATGACATGAATCCCTTTTTATATGTTAATTTGACCTTTTCTGTTTTTCATTAAAACCTATTATAAATATCAGATAAATTAATCTATATTTAATATATTTTTTACTTTATTGTGTGTTTGCAGTGTTTGTGTGGACTGATTGAGGAAAGAAAAAGTCAGTGAATTTCAGTCACCTACTGTTAAATGTCAGTCAGTAAACTTTTGTAATCAAGCAGCATCTAAAACTAAATCCATTTATCCAGGAGATCTGCATAGATATTTGTAATGGTGAGGACAAAATGACAAAAATCTTCAGATATAGATGAGACATGTCACCTACAGTAATATATTGTATGTTTAATATCTCTCTCTCTCTCTCTCTCTCTCTCTCTCTCTCTCTCTCTATGTGTGTGTGTGTGTGTGTGTGTGTATGTGTGAGTGAGCATTTTGGGACACATGTGTCAATATTTTACTCATATGTCCTTAACAGTAAAAAAAATTATGTTTAATAGGAGGACAACTATGCAACCTCCACACACATTCTCACACAAACACGCACACACACACGCACGCACGCACACACACACACACACGCACGCACGCACACACACACATATACACACACATGTCTTACTGGCAGGGGAAGGGTGGGATGTAACAGGGGGGCATGTACAGTAGTATGCATGGTGACGCTTTCCCTTTGTCCTCTTTCTTTTTCTCAGATGATGAAAGTTGGATACATGACAGAGGCCTTCGCCTGGCTGTCTGCTCCATGCTTCCCCTTGAGTATTCTTGCCACTTTAGCTGTGTGTGTGTGTATGCTGAATGTTCTGCATCTGTACTAACAGTTCTCCACCCATACCTCAAGAAACAGGAAGTCAGGGATGTTCCTACTGGCTGCCTTTATGAGTCTTGATAAGATCAGAGGGAGCGAGTGAGGGGAAGTGATGTAGAGAGAGATAGAAAGACAAAGGGAGAGAGTGCTGAAAGAACTAAGGATAAAGGATAGGAAGGGAAAAAGAGTACAATTGTCCTCCAACCCAACCATGCCATTTGAACTATGTGTATTTGTGCATGTGCACATTTTTGTGTGCCATGCTCGGCGTCACTGTCCTCTGGCCTCCTGCCTGTCGAGAGTGGCAGCGCCCCCTCTTCACCACTGTCTGCTTGTCTCTGTCAGTACGTGTGGGAGTGTGTGTGTGTGTGTGTGTGTGTGTGTGTGTGTGTGTGAGAGAGAGAGAGAAAGAGAGAGAGAGAGAGGAGAGCGGAGGCACCACACCTACACCACAGCGGAAATTTGGCAAAGGCTCCAGACACAGCGGCTAGAGGAGGAGAACTTCGCTACTTTCTCATCTTTTATTTCTTTATTTATCACATGGGGGAGGATGCATGTTTGAAAATTCACTCACACAACCATGACACACACACAGAGATGAAAATTCTAGCCATTCTTATATGATGGAATGAGTAAGTATGCTGTTTGTGTGTATTTGCTATGTTTATCTGTCTGCGTGAATCAATCTGAAAGTAGGAAAGTGTGTGTAAGTGTGTTTGTTCCTATGTGTGGGAGAGGTCATGTCCAGACACAGTGCTATTCTCTACCTTTAGCAGATGGGAAATGTGCTGATGGATGGAATACACTGTGTTTGGGAATCCCCCGACAGCCATTATACTGGCAACACACGCACACACGCACGCACACATGCACACACACAAACACACACACACACACACACACACACACACACACACACACATAATGATGTTACATAATGAATATACAAAGTCATCAATAATCACATCAGCATTGTTTACCCAAAGCCCAGCCATTATTTCACTTAATCTAGATTTCAGCTGCTGCTGTTTTTCCTAAGAAAATTATATGAAGGCTTTTATAAGAAGTGGCATGAATCACTACTTGTTTCTAGAGCAATAACTTATACCAGGTAGCAATTAGATGACACTTTGATAAGAAATTCACATTAGCTATATATTGTTCCATGTAATGCTGGATTGAACTGATGTTAGAGAGTATGCACAGAATCAGACACTTTTCACTCAAGGCTCAAAACAAGATATTTCTTGTGAGTTATGCTAAGCCACTTAGCCAGATTAAATCCTCTGTCAATTCATTATCTATGCTGTGTCCATACCTTCAAGGCAAATTTTCTGATTGGTTGGTCAGGAAAGCAAGATGTGACCCAAACATTCTGGTGAATTTCCTTGGTTAGCATTATTCCAACTAATTACTTCCTCAGATTCCAAATGATATCTTTATAGTAATAGGTATGTAATAGGTGTAGTTTCCAATGGGAATTGGGGGACTTTTCATAACCTTTAAAAAAAAAAAAATTTTTTTCAAATTGCAGTGGGAATTGCTATATAGGGTAGATCTACTCTCATACCCAGATGCCATAATCCAGATCATAGAAAATACGTATTTACGATTTTACATATAAATACAATTTACATAATCTTTTTTTTTTCTTTTTAAATATGGCAAAGCAAGAGCAATTAGCCAATAATTAAATTAGCAATTAGCAAACTGGACACTAAAAAAAGATAGGAGTAGGCATAGTTCTTTCTATTTCTGCATTCCTGTCAGATGAGACAGTCTGAGGCCAATCAAAAGGAATTTTTCAAGAGGAAGTGTCTAAATTTAAACTCAGCCTATAGCTCATTTAACACTAATGATTAATAATCATATTTTAGCATGAGCAGTGCTGAGTGTGGAGGTGTGGCAGCTCATAGGTCAATTTCCCAGGGTACACCTCTTCTATCTGAAGCCACCAGACGGGTCCCATCTCCCTGTTACCTTCCTCTGCCCTTCTGACCGCCAATGCTATGATAGTGACTTGGCCTGAGACACAGGAAGCCTAAGCTATTCACTTAAATAAATCTTTTCACTCCACAGGAGAGTGCAGATCCCAAGGCATTTCACTGTGATAAACATTGTTAGCCATGCTGATTAGGAGCCTGGGTTGAGAGCTAAGAATAGCTGTTAGCTGACGGTGCAGTTGTCCAATATGCTCTCACAATTGCAAATGCATAACAATTCACATGATTCAGCTCTGCCTAGGGTCATTTGTATGTCCACTGATTTCATTTCAGCTATATTCGAAAGACAGAAAAGATGGCATGGACTCAGTGGGTCTTGAGTCTACGCTATGAAATGCTGTCTGTGAATCCAATATTGCAATGTGCATTCACACAACTGTGAAATTTAATTTAAGCCAAGGTTTACTGCTTTGGTGATGATAAAACATGCTTTGCTGTTTAATTACAGGGTATATTATTTTGCTGAGGTAAAGAAGAAGAAGAAGAAGAAGAAGAAGAAGAAGAAGAAGAAGAAGTCTTGTTGAGATAAACCTGTAGGCCTGTAAATATCCATTTTAAATGGCATTTAATTACAACCAAGATAAGTCAGTTTAATACAACAACACTTCATCGTCAAATAGGAATAATTATAATCATTTTGATAAGATGTTGAATTGCTAGCCAGTACCATCAGGAAGTAGAACAAAAAATAGAATAAATGAACATTTATACTGCTAGTGAAGCATCAGTATATACATATACACACACACACACACACATTATATACTACAATCATGATATTGTGGCATACATTAATATAAACTGAGGCTGTCACTATTTTATAGCCTGTTTAATGAGCCTGTGACATCACACTATTTGGTTTACTGTCCTTTTCCTTGCAATGAGCTCCCAGGGCACATAGCAACAAAATTTTTAAAGATTTGTTCAAAGTGTAATTCATGCTGAGATTCCTGGAACTGTTGGAGGGAAAAGGTTAATTTTTAAATAATTTGATGGTTCTGATACACATAGAATATCATAATACACTGAAATTTCAGTTTTCATTAAGCACTTGTTTTCAGTTGAAAAATAACTGACCTCTTCTAGCTTTAATTGGTAACAGATAAGAGTTGCTCTGATTTAAGAGAATTTTAAGCTGATGCTCCTATGCATATTTGTTTTATTTTTCATTCAAATATAAATAGGTGTTAATGAGCCTGTCAAATACAAAATGATATATTGAAGTAGGGGGAATGTGAGTAAATAGGTGGCACAGTATGTGGGAAACGCCTGCCACTTCATTTTTATCCTGAGCTAAGGTTACTGTCGGTGTCAGAGTTTTCTTGTTCTCTCTGTGTCTGCAGTGTTTTTACAGACGATATGAGGAACAAACCTTGAGAGGAACAAGACTCAAAAAGGAACCCATCATCTTCTGGATGACACCAGATAGAGGGATTATAAATCATCCATAGATGAGTAAAGGCAAATGGTAATAAGCTTGTTGAAAGCATGTTCAGTACAACCATATTATGAGGACTTCACAGTCTTTATGATTACAGCAGAAGTTCTTAGAAGGTACAAATAAACAGAATCCAAGTAAGATTTTTCCACTGGAGCATGCACCGCAGCAGTAGAGTTATAAGATAAGATAAAATAATACTTTATTAATCCCCAGATGGAGAAATTAGGGTGTCACAGCAGCCACAAGACAGGTGAAGAAAAGAGAGATAGTAAGGAGAACAATACAGGGATATATAAAGAG
>JANDJT010000050.1:12481983-12534094 GCA_024331685.1 Stegophilus panzeri
GGTCTCAGATCCCTTGCCATGTATTCTCCAACCTCATCAGGCATTATAGAAGAAGACTCAGAGCTGTTATCTTGGCACAAAGTATTGACTAAAAGGGTGTCAATAATTGTTGCACAACTATACTTAACAAAGATTTTTTTTGATAAACCTGTGTTTTGTTTGCAATTGTTTGGTATCCAGCACAGTTTGTTTTTTTCCCCCCTTTTTAAACAAAAGATCAAAATTCTAAACAAAAGACAAATTTTCACTTTGCTCATATTTACCAAGGCTGCCAATATTAGTAGAGGGAACTGTATATCATTTCTATATACAATTATTGAGAACTGTTAAAGCTAAAGTATGAGTAATATTTATTCTAAAGTGTCAGTAAAAGTTGTACTGTCAACTGTATCAGTAAACTTTATGCTGTGAATTTCATTTCTCATATGAGCAATGCTGCACATAAATTCTGTATAATGTATAGCCTTTTTTTGTTTTGCTTAGTCATTGTCATCCAACATAGAATAAATAATATAATATAGGAATCATTATGTGATTAACAAATAAATCATATATCATATTCATTACAGTATGCAGCTTACTATATTAAAATGCACTGGTTGTCAAACTTTTTCAGCGTGAGGCTCCCTCCAATTGAGTTTTTTTCATGCTAGGCTCTACTGTATTAACTTTCTCAGCTAAGAGACTATGTCCTCTATCTAAAAGCTTATCCATATTAAATAGTCTTAGGTTTTTATCAGTGTGTGGCTACGAGTACACTAGTATATCAACTATGTCTCTGTTTGGTGTGTGTCTTAGTGTGCTGTGTATAATTTATTTAATTTATTAATATTTCTCATTTTTATGTACTTCATAGTTCAGAGGTTGACAATCCCAATTTACATACAGGTAAAATTATTATTAGTATTATTATTATTATTATTAATAATAATAATAATAATAATAATAATAATAATAATAATAATAATAATAATAATAATTGTTATTATTATTATTTTTATTTTGGGGCACACGGTGGCTTAGTGGTTAGCATGTTCGCCTCACACCTCCAGGGTCAGGGGTTTGATTCCCACCGTGGCCCTGTGTGTGTGTGGAGTTTGCATGTTCTCCCCATGCTGCGGTGGTTTCCTCCAGGTACTCCGGTTTCCTCCCCCAGTCCAAAGACATGCATGGTAGGCTGATTGGCGTGTCCAAAGTGTCCGTAGTGTCCGTAGTGTGTGAATGTGTGTGTGATTTTGTGCCCTGCTATGGATTGGCACCCTGTCCAGGGTGCACCCCGCCTTCTGCTTGATGCTTCCTGGGATAGGCTCCAGGTTTCCCTGTGACCCTGAAAAGGATAAAGTGGGATAGAAGATGGATGGATGGATAATAATAATTTTCTATAATTTCTATGTGGCCCCCCTGGCACCATCTGGCTGCCCCCAGTTTGAGAACCGCTGTTATAATGTAGTCAGTATATTTCTTCACGTTTAAAAATTTGTCATTGCAATCCATATATGGAAAGCAGCAATAATCTGTATATTGTAAAATATATTATATTTCTAATATATTGTCTATATATTACACAAGACAATATATTGGATGGTGATATATGGTCCTTTTTTGTTCATACAGGATATAAAACACATCATCTTAACTTTTCACAACCACTGTTTAAATGCAGTATGATCAGGACCTCAGAGGAAAAGCTGTTTAATTAAAGACTGAATGCTTTGAACTATCTTTAGAGAAAACAAAATAATATATACCAAAATAACCTTGGCCAAACTGTTAAGTTTGGTGGAGGGAGTCTAATGGCATGGGGATACATTGCTCTCTCAGAAACTGGATGTCTTCCAATCTCTGAATGATCAGTTTATATCAGACAATTATTTTATTTACTAAAATTATAATTCATTTATTTTGTGAAATAGCATTATATTGAAAAAGCTGAAAGCTAAATGTTGACATGAAATATTTGGAAAACAGTTTGTGAAGGAAATATGGCAAAAATGTAATCCATAAGGAAAGAATCAGTAATTCTATGCTGTACTCCCAAACACCCATAAATCAGAAGTCAGTATTTAATCAGACCCATATAATTGATAAATATATAATATTAATTAAAAAGTAAGTATTTTTAAACTGCTGGAACATTAAGTCTAAAAACAGAATTGGATTGTTGTACTTGTAAAGGCATTGTTTGAAAGGTGAAGCAGGACCTGTAGAGTGGGTCTAGGGATATATCATGGCCTGGTTGTAATCAGCGATGACCTTACAGGAGCATTAAAGTGTGTGTTTCCTAACCACACAAATTCTGGACTTTCCCCTTCCAAATGCGCGCACACACACACACACACGCGCGCGCGCGCGAGGTGGGGTTTCCTAAACTGTGCCGCACACCACGTTGTCGCCACCATAACAAACATACCATGAATCATCACCGCACAATGTACATGGCAAATAATGTCATTGCAGTGTGAGGTATTGGGGGGGTCCTAAGCTGCTAACATTTCAAGCATGCCTGTTATTTTTTAATTTAAACAACATGATTCAACAACAGTGTTGATTGCAATAGGATTCTGTACAGCTCAATATTCAACAACAAACAATAATATCTACAATCCCAATTCTGAAAAAGTTTGGACAGTATGGAAAATGCAAAAAACAAACAAAAAGAGTCATTTTAAAAATATATTCACCCGATACTATGTTGAATACACATTATTAACACTTTATTTGATGTTTTACTTTGTGAATTGAATTTATTTTTGAAAATATACAATCATTTCAAATTTGATGACTGCAACGCACTCCAAAAAAGTCGACTGTTTACCACTGTGTAACATCAACTTTTCTTTTAATAACACTTATTAAACGTTTTGGCACTGAAGACACCAGCTGGTTAAGGTTAGCAAGCGGAATTTCCCCCCATTCATCCATTATGCATTTCTTCAGCTGCGCAACTGTACAGGGCCTTCATTTCCTTATTGTGCACTTCATAATGCACCACACATTCTCAATCAGAGACAGGTCAGAACTGCAGGCAGGCCATGCTAGCACCCGCACTTTCTGCTCACGCAACCATGCGCTTGTAATCCAGGCAGAATGTGGTTTGTTGGTGTCCTGCTCTGGATGGCAGCATATGTTTCTCCAAAATGTGTACATATCTTTCTGCATTAATGGTGCTCTCACAGATGTGCAAGTTACCTATGCCATGGGCACTGACACACCCCCATACCATAACAGACACTGGCTTTTGGACCCGACGCTGATAACAGCTTGGTTGGTCCTGTTCCTCTTTGGCCTGGAGAACACGACAGCTGTTTTGTCCAAAAACTATTTGAAATGTTGACTCGTCGGACCACAAAACATAATTCCACTGTGCTACTGTCCATCTCAGATGAGACCGAGCCCAGAGAAGTCAGCGGTGCTTCTGGACAGTGTTGATGTATGGCTTCTGCTTTGCATAATAAAGCCTTAACTTGCATCTGTGGATGCAGCAGCGGATGGTGTTGACTGAGAAAGGTTTACCAAAGTATTCCCGAGCCCATATCAGGATATCCATTATTGACTCATGACAGTTTTTAAAACAGTGACATCTGAGGGATCGGAGATAAAGCGCATTCAGAAGTGGTTTCAGCCTTGCCCTTTATGCACGAGATTTGACCAGATTCCTTGAACCTTTTAATTATATTGTGCACTGTAGAATGTGAAATGCCCCAAATCCTACCGATTTGTCTTTGGGGAATGTTGTTCTCAAAGTTATGGATATTCACTGACACATCTGTTGGCAGATTGGTGAGTCTTGACCCATCCTTTCTCTTGAAGGACTAGGACTTTGTGGAGGCTCCTTATATACTATGATTAGACAACTACCTCACCTGTTTCACATCACCTTCTTATTTCAACTTGTCACACTGCTATTAGTCTTACATTGCTCTGTCCCAACTTTTTTGGAACATATTGCATGCATCAATTTCAAAATAAACCTTCATAAAATGATGCAGTTGATTAGGTAAAACATCAAATACCTCGTCTTTATACATTTTTTGTTTAAATATGAGTAAAAATACATTTTCAAATCACTCCTCTTTGTTTTTATTAGCATTTTCCATACTGTCCCAACTTTTTCGGATTTTGGGTTGTAAATGATACAGAACAACTGAAACATGCTTGTTATCATAGTCTGATCACACTGATAACACAAGGGAACAGACTATCAGGTTTTTGGATGTGAGCACCATGCTAGACGTAAGAACAACAGCAACAACTATTCAATATGTTTTGTGCTGCTCTGTAGTTTTGGATTTGTATTTTTGTTATGCAAAATTTTTTGTCCAGGATGAACAGTATTTTTACCCAGTGTATGCAAATGTATAGAGATGTCATTACCATAATTTGAATAGAGATAGCATGGTGGTGCAGCGGGTAGTGTTGCTGCCTCACAACTCTAGGATCCCGATCCTCAGATTACTGTCTGTGTGGAGTTTTGCAAGTTTTCCCTGTTACAGTGTGGGGTTCTTCTGGGTTCTCTGGCTTCCTCCAACCTCCCAGAAAGTGGACTGGCTACGTTAAATTGTCTTTAGGTGTGAATGAGTGTGTGCATGGTGCCGTAGTGTAACGGACTTACATCCCATTCAAAGTGAATGCTTGATTTTGCTGCGTGTTCTTTCAAAATTTGCGATGCAATTTGTGGAGTTTTCTTTGCTTTTATTGCGGAAAACGACTTGAATTGGTGAAATTGGTCTTGCATGAGGCCATTTAGCTGTATTCATGTTCGACAAACGTGAATTGAAGAGGGCTTTTGGCTGAATGTGTGTTGTGATGACATCACATGATGTGTCTTGGACCAAATCTGCAGAAACTTTGTGGTCATTTTGAACAATTAAATTAATTAATTAAAGTTCTTCAGAATATTGCAAAGTTTGCATGATTTGCATTAATTATATATATATAAATATATAAATATAAATATATTACTTATAATTGCATTTAGGTCTCCTGAAACAAAAGCAAAAAACAAAAACAAAAAACATCTATTTAATCGTGCAACAACAGCACCCTCAACTGTTCAACGAGTCATTGCACAGACCACCCACCATTATTGAACCAAAGGGCATTTTAAATGAAATTATTCTGAAGAATATTATTAAAATACTATTTTAATATATTATTTTTTCATATACACTATATAGCCAAAAGTATGTGGACACCTGACCATCACACGCATACCCTGTCTGTGGGTCTTTGCCACAGACTTTGAAGCACATAATTGTACAGGATGATTTTGTATGCTGTAGCATTAAGAATTCCCCTTTACTGGAATGAAGGGTCCCAAAAATGTTTCATCATGATAATGACCCTGTACACAATGTGAGATCCATGAAGACATGGTTTGCCAAGGTAGAAGTGGAAGAACTTGAGTGGCCTGCACAGAGCCTGACCTCAATCCCACTGAACACCTTTGGGATGAACTATAACCACACTCCAAAATCTTCCCATAAGAGTGGAGGCTGGGCTGTAATAGCAGCAAAGGGGGGAGTGGACTGAATCTATAATGGGTTATTCAACAAGCACATATGGGTGTAATTAGTCAGAAGTTCACTTTTGGCAATATATTGTATACAAACAGAGTAAACCACATTGCATTTTAAAACCATTTTCCTCAAAATATTTTTCCTATATTAGCATGCATTGAGGAAAGTTTACATGCTCATTGCTAGGACATTACAGAACAGTTTTACGAACAGTTGATTATAGTTGTATTTATGTTGGGCTTTATACTGAAAAATGGCATAAAATAATTTTTCATGCCCTGCTAATCAAAACAAACAAACAAACAATAGAAATGATCAAATAACTTCTAATGTTTCCACTAAATACCATTACAAACCTTTAGCTAACCATAAATACCATTACCATTATTGGCACCAATACCATTAATGGTATCCACTAGACATAACATGCCACCAATAGAAGGCAACAAATTACCAGTAGAGACCCACAGGGACCATTACAGTTCCTATTAAAACCAATATAAATTCTATGAGGGGTTTCACTGTTTTGCTTTTTTCCAGCAGGGTGGTATTTTCTTGATTAGAAACAATAATGAAATGATATTACAGCAATCTTTTCAATAAAAGTCTTTCTCTGTGAGTGTCTTCAGAGTGAAATAATTACTTTAATTCTATCAAAAAGCTAGATTTTTGTTTTTAATGTGCATGCAACTGTATGCTCATTTAATCTGACAAAGCCTAAATTGCATCAATAAAAGGCCAATACAAAAAAACCCTTCTAAATATCACCAATCATAAGACAATGATTGTGACATCTAGGTAACTACCCTATTCACCTACAGTGCCTTGCCTTAATGTGCAACAGTAATCATGAAGATAGCCAAAATTAGTTTTCCCCCCAAATTAAAAGTATTAATTTAATTTTTAATATTAATAAATGCACAAAACACAAACCTGGATATCAGTCACATGCATGCTGCAGTTTAGTGTGAGTGCTTTTAAGTGGTATGGGGATTAGCCAAAAGAAGCATGATTAGGCCTGGTCTTCTAAATGGTCTTTAGAATTTATTCTATATATCTGCTAAAACGAGTAACTCGGGAAACTAGCGGTCGCAATTTTACTGGGTGAAAAAACTGAACTGCAAGTCCCACAATCCCTCAGTTCACAAAAAGACAAGAGCTGCGAAAAAAGGCAGCGGTTTCCATTCATTAGGGCATCAAGAGAGCGTGGGAAAAAAACACTACAGCGTTATGCCATTATAAATGGATGTGCGACCTTAAGGAACAAGATTTTAAACATGGCGAAAGATCAAGAAGTCGAGCGCATCGCTAAAAAGCTGGACAAAATGGTGCACAAAAACAACACGGTAAGTGTGTCTGCCCGCGAAGTGCCGAATTTTGCAGCATCAGGAAGCAGGTATCGCTGGGGCGCGTTCAGGTCAGCCGCACTTTCAGTATGGAGGACGTTTCTGGAAAATCTGTGTTTGTACCTGTAGTAATAGCGTATCGAATGGCAATTCATTTTCATGAAGGCGGCGACTTTGCTCACCCGTGCACCGCTTTCGATTTTCTTGTAAGGTTGAATGCAACATTGTAACTGGATCAGATGCCTTTAAAACAGCCGCCATTGCCTGATTAAATTCTAGGCTACTAAGTGGAATGTCGGAGCATAGCCTGCACACGGTGCGTGTTTTTATTGCCAACAGCTATGTTTTTGTTAAGATTTGAGAAATCCAGAGTTTCAAGCCGAAAGCAGTGAAAGTTACGCGTCAATTTGTCAGCATGTTGGTGAGAAAAACAAACAAACAAAAAAAAAAAACGCTTGTTAATCTTTTATTAGGACGTCTGTTAGGCCTTCGACATTAACATTTGCTCCATATTGTTTACATTTGCCTTATAGTGCTGTGTGTATTGAGCAGCTCGTCCCGTTGGAGCTGATGAGCTGGCAAATAGTTTGCTTCCAGAGCAAAACTGTATTTACTACTTCATTGCGACCATTACACTTTCTACTTCACATAGGCTAAACCCTAAATTCACTAATTTAGTCTAAACAGGAGCCCTCTATTTTTCCAACAATTTTATCCAGTGATTAATTTCCTATATATAGGCCTACTGGACTTGCAGTAATGATTTACAAATTGTATCTCAATTAGTGCTTTACGCTCGCTGCGTAACCGGAAGTAGATTGAGGTCATTTCTGGAAACCAGTGATTGTACAGTTGTTAAAAACAAATCTACAAAAATGTCAATTTCTGATCTTTTGTTTTAACCTTAGGATGGCGCTATGGACCTTTTAAGGGAACTGAAGAACATGAAGATGTCACTAGAGACCCTGCAGGTAAACCAGTCACCTTCAAAAGTTATTTATATTCATATACAACCCCAATTCTGAAAAAGTTGGAACAGTATGGAAAATGCTACTAAAAACAAAGAGTGATTAGTAAATGTACTTTGACTTGTATTTAAACAAAAAAAATATAAAGACAAGGTATTTGATGCTTTACCTAATCAACTGCAACTGTTTTTTGAAGGTAAAGGTTTACTTGAAATGTAACAGGTTCCAAAAATTTTGGGACAGGGGCAATTTAGGACTAATAGTGACATGACAAGTTGAAATAAGAAGGTGATGTGAAACAGGCGAGGTAATTGTAGTATACAAGGAGTATACAAGGAATACTTGTAGTATACAAGGCCTCCAAAAAAGGCCTAGTCCTTCAAGAGAAAGGATGGGTCGAGGCTCGCCAATCTGCCAACAGATGCGTCAGTGAATAATCAAACACGTTGAGAACAACATTCCCCAAAGACAAATTGGTAGGATTTTAGGCATTTCACGTTCTACAGTGCACAATATAATTAAAAGATTCAAGGAATCCGGTCAAATCTCAGTATGTAAAGGGCAAGGCCAAAAACCACTTCTGAATGCACGTGACCTCTGATCCCTCAGACGTCACTATCTTAAACCGTCATGAGTCTGTAATAGATATCCTGACATGGGCTCGGTAATACTTTGGTAAACCTTTGTGAGTTAACACCATTCGCTGCTGCATCCACAGATGCAAGTTAAGGTTTTACCATGCAAAGCAGAAGCCCTACATCAACACGTTCCAGAAGCACCGCTGACTTCTCTGGGCTCGGTCTCCTCTGAGATGGACAGTAGCACAGTGGAATCATGTTTTGTGGTCAGATGAGTCAACATTTCAAATAGATTTTGGACAAAACAGCTGCTGTGTTCTCTGGGTCAAAGATGAAAAAGACCATCCAAGCTGTTGTTCTCAGCGTCAAGTCCAAAAGCCAGCGTCTGTCATGGTATGGGGGTGTGTCGGTGTGTCAGTGCCCATGGTATGGGTAACTTGCACATCTGTGAGAGCACCATTAATGCAGAAAGATATGTACACATTTGGAGCAACATATGCTGCTATCCACAGCAGGACAACGCCAAACCACATTCTGCCTGGATTACAAGCGCATGGTTGCGTAAGTAAAGAGTGCTGATGCTAGCATGGCCTGTCTGCAGTCCTGACCTGTCTCAGATTGAGAATGTGTGGCACATTATGAAGTGCACAATAAGGTAACGAAGGCCCTGTACAGTTGCGCAGCTGAAGAAATGTGTGCTGGATGAATGGGGGGAAATTTCTTCAGTGCCCAAATGCTTAAGTGTTATTAAAAGAAAAGGTAATGTTACACAGTGGTAAACAGTTGACTGTCCCAACTTTATTGGAGTGTGTTGCAGTCATCAGATTTTAAATGAATGTGTATTTTCAAAAATAAATTACATTCACAAAGTAAAACATCAAATGTGTTAATAATGTGTTTTCAATATAGTACAGGGTGAATTGAGTTTTCAAATGACTCTTTTTTGCACTTACCATAGTGTCCCAACTTCTTCGGAATTGGGGTTGTAATTGCAACTCACTCATGTTTAGCCATATCAAAATTCTTCAGAAGGGGTACCCTTAACACAAACAGGCTATGTGTGCACCATTTCCTCTTTTCTAGGTGCACAAGCCAGACCTTCGCTAGAGTATTTAGTATATTTCATCAATATATGTGACCAAGGACTGCTTACTTTAGCAAGAAGAAGCAGCTTGATTGTGATGGCAATCCACAGCCTGTTTACAAACACGCGAGAGTGTCTCATTTACTGAGTGTTTCGCACAAAACTCTTGAAAAACTTTTAAAGTAAGGTTTCTGTGACTTTTTTTTTATTTTTATTTTTTTATTTTTATTTTTTATTTTTTTTAAATACAGTGACTATCTTGCTCCAAAAAGTTTGTGTTGCTGTCTTTCAAAGTTTATTTTCCTGTAGGAAAGCGCATACATGTAGAAGTGTAAATAGCCAGTGAGATTGCAACCTTTAACATTCTGAAGGTTGCGGCCAGATAACATTTCCAATTCCATTTATGGCATTTGGCAGATGCCGTTATCCAGGGTGATTTACAGAAGTGCTTTGAAGTTTCTATCAATAAATACATCCTTATACTGGTTCGTTAGGTCACAGATTAATTTAAGTACTTCATGAAGAACTAGGTCTATAGTCGTCATTTGAAGATAGCCAGTAGGGATGTCACTGTACCAAAAATCTAGTAGTCGGTACCACTAAAAGTACATGATTCTCGATACCAAAGTCGATACCGTGGTGTGGTACAAAAAAAAAAAAAAAAAAATTAAAAATACAATTAAAAACTCTCTTGGAGGACATCCTCCTCTGGCTGATACTGGCAAAAAGAGAGAGCGCGAGAGGGGGATAGTTTAGTTATCAAACACTGTCTGACAATGACTAATAAAGTGTTCATGTTATTAACTTGTAAACTTGTAGAGGCTACAAGTGCTAAGGTGCACGCCTGAACACGCACACACTGATTCACACAACAAATTCAGTGATATGGTGGCAGGCCAAAAAGATTTATTAAAATCATTAACATTTCAATAATTATTTGTGACTTTAGGCTACATTTTGCTGACAGGACCCAGGCTGGATGGCGATGCATGGTGGCCCATTAGGAGGTAGTTTATAACATTGCAATGCGTTACCGTCGTTAACAAATAACTGGCTATCGGAAACATTACATGGAGCATAACGTTAGCTGGTTTCATGGCCACAATGCCAGCTGCCTCAAACAAACATAATATAGGGCCTGTTTTTCAGGTGCTTCACCAAATTCTAGGTGTTTCCTTGCTTTGTTTGAAGTGAATTATAGCATCGGTTGCACACTGGCTTCAGAGCATCAATTATGTTTGTTGTCATCCACCTTGAATGCAAATTATTTCCATATTTGTCTCCTACCACATTTCCTCTCAATGAGTCGGGGTGGAGCTAAACTTGCCACCGCCATCTTCTGTAGTTTTTCCCGTGTGCTTGTAGGCGTTTTTCTTCTTCTTCTTTACCACTTGTGGACTAACTAAAACACTTGCGCGTATTTGCTGCTCCCATCAGTTCCAGACGAATTGCAACCTCGGTACCTGCATTACCAATGGTACCTAGGCTCCTGCAGAAAAACTACTACCGTCACGTTTTAAGAATGTTGGTACCGACTTGGTACCAAAGTATCGGTTCTCGTGACATCCCTAATAGCCAGTGACTCTGTTGTTTGGACATGTTGGGGAAGTTCCTTCCACCACCAGGGTGCCAGAACAGAGAAGGGCCTTGATGCATCCCTTCCTTGTACCCTGAGAGATGGATAAGTACTTTAAGGTAGGTGGGTGCTGGTCCATTTTTGGCTTTGTAGGCAAGCATCAGTGTTTTAAATCTGATGCAGGCAGCTCCTGGAAGCCAGTGGAGTGAGCATTGCAATGGGGTGCTGTGGGAGAACTTGGGAAGATTGAAAATGCAGCTGCATTCTTGATTTATTACATGGGTTAAATGGCGTGTAGAGGAAGACCTGCCAGGAGCGAGTTGCAGCAGTCCAGTCACTAAATGACCAGGGACTGAACAAGCACTTGAGTGACCTGTGTGGATTGAAATGGACAAATCCTTCTGATGTTGTAAAGGAGAATTCAGCAAGAGCGTGTCAATATAGCATTATGAAAGGAGAAGGACAGTTGAAATCCCATGGTTACCCCAAGGCTGCGTGCAATGTCTGAAAGGGGGATCTGAGAGTTGTCCAGGGAGATCACAATGTCATCAGTTATGACCGCTCCATTTTGGCATTTGTGTGAATGGTTATAGCTTCCTTTTCCATCTGTTGTGCTAATTCAGGACTAGGAAATACTTAAGAATTACACACTGAGGGCAAGACAGGACAGAATTAGTCAGCATCCCGTGTATGTATTACATATGCAGCGGCCATCATTCTTGTTTCTCATTCTGTTTTTTATCATGATACTGAATATTTAGTTTGAGTTGTATAACTGTTTTATACATAGAATCCAAAATTCTAGTCCTGAATTATTGGCACCCATGAAAATTTAAAAAAAAAAAATTATATGTATTAAAAAAAAAAAAAAGCTCAAACATACAAGCACAGAGTACTGTTTTATTTAACCGTTTTAAACATATGGTTTTGTAGTGAAATATTTTATACAAACCACTAGTTTCCAAAGTATACATTATATGGCCAAATGTTTGTGGACACCTGACCATCACACCTATGTGACTGAACATCCCATTCTGGATTTACTCCATTTTGCAGGTATAACAGCCTCTAGTCTTCTGGGAAGGTTTTCCATTAGATTTTGGAGTGTGGCTGTGGGGATTTGGATATTCAGCCACAAGAGCATTAGTAAGTCAAGCGCTGATGTCAGGTGAGAGTCTGGGGCACAGTGAGTGTTCAGGTTCATTGCATAAGTATTCAGTGGGGTTGAGGTCAGGGCTCTGTGCAGGCCACTCAAGTTCTTGTGCACCAACCTTGGCAAACCATGTCTTTATGGACTGCACTCTATGCACAGTGTCATTGTCATGATGGAACAGGTTTGGGCCTCGTAGTTCCAGTGAAAGGGAATTGTAAGGCTACAGCATACCCACATGAGGCTGTGATGATCAGGTGTCTTTCTTTTCATTTGTGCCAAGTTTTTTTTTTTTTTAATAGAAATTTTCTAGAAATGTGGGAAATGTTTGGGCCTTAGTTATGTGTACTGGAAATTTTGGCTTTTTATATAAATATCTAGTAAAGGCTAGGTGGACCTTCTACCTTAGTGATCAGTATACAAACATGTCTGTTTTGGTACTGTCTGCACAGAAATGACTAAATACATTGTATTTTTTTTAGTGTGTGTGTATATATAGTTCAAATGTCTGGTGACTTAATTTCTTCTGTGACTTGACTATTAATGTATTTTTAAGTACAGTTTTGGTAGCATAATTTTTTTTTTTTTTTTTTTTGTTTTGTTGTTGTTTACACTTGAACTCAGTGGGAGCTTTTTGGTAACGCACACAAGGTGGATGTGGAGTAAAAAGAGATTTTAAATAAATATTTGTCTGCCACAAAGTTACAACTAAAACAATATCCAAATTCGCACAAAAAAGTTCAAAGAATACAGAGTGAAGCTTTTGACATGACCATCCCAGTCTCCTCATCAAACCCCCATTAAAAACCTGTGGGGGGAGCTGAAGTAACGTAGAGGAGAGTCCACAAGAGAGGACCTAGGATCCTGTAGTATCTGTAGAGATTCTGTATTGAGGAGTGCTCTCAGATTCCTTGCTCTATATTCTCCAATCTCATCGTATGTGATAAGAGAAGTACAAAATTCAGTGGTGGCAGTAATAGTGACATGGTTTTGTTAAATATATTTTTGATAAGGGTTTTTTATTTTCATAGAATAAATACACTTCAATTAAGGGTTAGACCTCTCATTGTCAGTGTGAGATTAAGCTAGTTAACCACAGACTTTTTTTTTTTTTTAAAACCCATATTCCATTTCATTTACCCATCTTTACCAGTGCCAGTACTATTTCTTTTCAGTGTAATCAACAAAATACATTCTTACTCAAAGACCAAATGTTTGACTCTCTAACCCTGTGTATTTTTTACACAATGTGTCCAGTCCACCCGGATTGGGATGTCTGTGAATGCTGTGAGGAAGCAGAGTTCAGACGAGGAGGTACAGACTCTGGCCAAGTCTCTCATCAAGACCTGGAAGAAACTACTTGGTACAGTTCTTTTTTTTTTATATATATAAATTTATTTCTATGACTGTTTATGAAATCATGTTACTGTTTTCAGCCAGGGCCATTTGTTTTACTGAAACATTTCTTTAGGATTTATTGTCTAATGTATGTTCAGATGAAATAGGTGGTAATGGCTGCTTTATAAGTAAATAATTCTGATTATGAGCATACTCTAGACGGTAATGTTCCATAAGTGGTGCAGAGAGAAGTGGACATAAATTGACCCTTCCTACCTTTTTATAGATGGTTCTGAGGGTAAGTCAGAGGAGAAGAAAAAGGGAATACCACCCCTTCAGTCATCTTCATCGAAAGACAGTCCTGGATCCAGTGACTTCAGGTGTGTATTTGTGTGTGAAGAATAGAAATCCTGGCAGAAAATATTAGCTCAGTGCAGATAAGTTTCGGAATATTTTCCTCGCCTCTGCCACACCCTGTAATGTTTAACAAGCCTAAAGAACACTTGTAGATGGATCTTGGATCATTATGCATCCATGTATTACAGGCTCCTTTATATTCTTAGGTTTGCATATGTAGAATTTAGGCCACAAAAATTCGTAAGGGTTCAATTCCAGAGAATGAGATAGCTATGGTAAAATGTTAATTGTGTTCTCAGCCATTTCTGGTATGACATGGAGTCCTTATCCTGGTTAAAAATCCATCAAGTCCTAATCTACTGGTAGAGGCACCTAGGTATTACAGGCCCCTCAAAAAGTATTGGAACAGCAAGGCAGGTTCTATTGTTTTTGCTGCCAATTAAAGACATTTGAGTTTGAGATCAAAAGATGGGTGACACTAGATAAGAATTTCAGTTTTCATTTCCTGAAATTTATATCTAGATGGGTTAAACAACTGAAAACATGGCACCTTTGGTGGGAGAATACACAATTTTTAGGTGAGCAAAAGTATAGGAACTGATAGTCTTAAAGTAAATAACACTTAATATTTGATTGCATATCTCTTGTTGCAATAACTGGATCAAGCCAGTGACCCACTGATCTAACCAGCATTTTTCTTTTGTATTTTTTCAGGCTTGCACTGTAGCTTCTTTCAGTTGTTGTTGTTGTGTGTTTTTTTTTTTTTTTTTCTTTTGGCGGGGGGGGTTCTCCCTTCAGTGTCCTCTTCAGGACATGAAATGCGTGCTTAATTGGGTTAAGGTCTGGTGATTGACTTGGCCAGTCTAAAACCTTCCACTCTTTCCTTCTGATGAGGGCATTTGTTGTGTTGTCAGTGCTTTTGGGGTCATTGTCTTGCTGCATGATGAAGTTCCTCCCAATTAGATTGGATGCATTTCTCTGTAAATTGGAAGGCAGCTGTAAACTGTTCTGTAAACTTCTGAATTCATTCTGCTGCTACCGTCATGAGTTACATCATCAATAAAGATTAGCAGCCATGCAAGTCCAAGCCATGACACTACCTCCACCATGCTTGACCGATGAGCTTCTATGTTTTGCATCATGAGCAGATCCATTATTTCTCCACACTTTGGTCTTTCCATCACTTTGGTAGAAGTTAATCTTGGTTCCAGAACGTTTGTGGCTCATCTCTGTATTTCTTGCCGAATTCCAATCTGGCTTTCCAATTCTTACTGCTCATGAGTGGTTTGCATCTTGTGGTATGGCCTTTATATTTCTGCACTTGAAGTCTTCTTCGTATAGTTGATTGTGATGCCTTTACCCCTGCCCTCTGAAGGTTGTTGGGGATTTCAATAACTGTTGTTTTTGGGATTTTCTTCATAGCTCTCAGTGTTTGTCATCAACCTCTGTTGTTTTCCTTGGCCAACCTGTTTCATGTCTGGTTGTTAGTATGCCAGTGGTTTCTTTCTTTTTCAGGACATTTCAAATTGTCGTATTGGCTATGCCCTATGCTTATGCAATGGCTCTGATAGATTTTCCCTCTTTTCTCAGCTTCAAAATGGCTTGCTTTTCTCCCATAGACAGCTCTCTGCTCTTCATGTTGGTGTATCCTTTTAACAACAAATGCAGTTTTCACAAGTGAAACCTAGGGCTCAAACCAAGTGTAGACATTCAGAGCTATTAATTCTTTAAACAATCACTTTAACAAGGCACACCTGGGCAGCCACCAAGCAATATTTTTGATCACTTAAAATATAAATTGTTGTGTTCAAGCAAAATGACAGATCAGAATTTCACTTTTCATATTAATCTTTTGATCTCAATTCCAAATGTCTTCAATGTACAGTGAAAACAGTAGACTTGGCCAATACCAACACTTTCATTTTTACAATTTTTGTTCATTTTCCTGAAGGATGCCAATATTTTGATCAGTAAACAAAACCATAGTATATATGAATGAGTATATGAATGAGGTGGTTTTTTTTTTTTTTTTTTTTTCTTCTCCCCCCCTCAGTAAAAAACCAGAGATGCCAAAGACTCCCACCACCCCTACGACTCCCACAACCCCTAAGATGACCTCGTTTCCCCCTCCTCCAATAACCACTGACAGTGTACGCAATAAATGCAGAGAGCTGCTTGTCTCAGCCCTGCAGGTGGACGGTAAGTCAAATCACCACTGTTGTGCCAAGGTCAGTATTTTATAGTAATAATTGTTTATTTACATTTTCATTAGATCAATATTTTTACACATAGAAGATGATCTTGGTTCTCAGTCCTGGACCTTGGGTACCCCTGCCTTCAAATTTCCTCTTGTCTTAGGGTGCCTTCACATATGCAGTGTTTAGGCCCTTTGAATAAATCCCTGGTGTCTGTTCCTCCTTGATGCTGTTCCTTAGGTGAGCACATTGCACTCTGCTGCAGACCAAAACAACTGTAGTGGGGGTTTTTTTTTTTTTTTTTTTTTTTTTTTTTTTCCTTTTGGGTCTGTGCCTGCATAGTCAAATTTTTGTGACGTCTATGCACACTTGGTAAAGGTTTGTTTTTCTTTTGCCATATTTCTGACCAATTAAAAGTTTTGTGTGTATTTCAGACATAAATGCCAGTGAAATATTTTTCCCCTTGTCATTTGCTTCTGTGGTGTGAAACCAAACCAAGAGGCAAATGAACCAAAAGTATCCATCTCACATTGATTCTGACTCAAGTTTGTTAACACTGTTTGCCTTAACACACAGCACATTCCAGTTTAGGCCTGTTAATTATCTCAAGTTCCATCAAGTGTGTTCGGAGCAGGAAATATTAAAATGTGTAGGATGGGGGTACTCCAGAAACAGGTTTGAGAACCCCTGTTCTATAAAACTGTAGACACAGGGCAATATTTAAATTATTTAGAAGTATTTTGTAAATGGATGTGTTAAGGGAATTACTCTTCAACTACAAAATGTTATCAAAAGAATGTGTAGTCTCAATTGTATTTGTATTTCAGTGGGATTTCTTCTTGTAATTTATCAGATGTTGGCAAGATCATTTTAGTCTCTACTTGTTTTAAGTGGTAGCTCTCTTAGTATAACTTATTTGCTCTTTTCACAGATGACTACAAAACAATTGGAGCAGATTGTGAAGCTTTGGCAGCAGAGATTGAAGATTATATCCTTCTGTTTCTCAAAAGCGTATTTTGGAGCTTTTGTCTCAGAGCTAAGCCAAACTAGATAGAATTGCATGAGGCTATAGGATATCTTGCTCTGTAAAGCCTGGTTCACACTGCACCGACAGACGCTGACCAATGGCGACAGACATGTTTGTCGGGTTTTGTCGGGTCAGTGTGTTAATGCCGACAAATGCCGACAGGGTTGTTTTCTTTCAAACGTTTGTTCGGTATCTCACTATGGGAAACGCCTTAGGTGTGACCAATACCGGAAGCACCAATAACACCACGTCTGTCAGTTGACAGACCAATCATGGCTGTGATGAAGGAGTCCCGCCTCCCTAACATATAAGGCACCTTATTCTTTTTCTCTTTCCCGTGAAGATCATACTGGAAGCTGTCCTCAGCAAGACCCACTAAAATAGTTGTTTAACAATTCATGGATGAGCTGTCAAGGTACGTCACTGAATGTGATTGTTTTTGCGAGCGGGTTTATTCACTGTTTTGGTGAATAGCCTTTTTATTTGCTTGGGATAATTTAAGAGAATTAATGTGTTACAGCAAATTCTCTCCCATAACAGTTAAAGCTATCTGTTTCTTTCCTAAGTGGCATGTTGTGGTGAGTTTAGGTTGTCTCTTGCATTATGGTGACCACTAATTCTGCTGGCGGTGGAGCGAAAGTGAAAGCCTCGCGTCCATGCACATATGACTCTGTGATTTCGGGCAAAGATTCCCATCTCCTGTGCATCACATGCCTGAGGATGAAACGTGCTCAGGCGGCACTCATGAGCCCCAAGTGTTGTCCCCACTGTACTCTCTTCCCGTCAAGGTGTTTAAGAGAAGAGCGAGAGTCATGGTCACTAATAAGGCAGACCCCTGCCTTTCTCCATCGCCCATGGAGAAGTCCTCAAAAACAACCCCCTGTATCATGCAGTTGGGGCAAATTAACAAGGTCTCCCCTGAGCTACCTCACCTCCTCAGATTGAACACGTTAACTGGTGAAGGCGAGGAGGAGGATGACGATGACAAGGCTATTGCTTGTCTGTTAGAGGAGGACTAAGACGATGCGATCTTCCCCTGAATATCTCTCAGCCAGGCAGCGCATTGAGCGACAGGTCCCCCTCCCCAGTTCAGTCAGAAGCTCGACCTTATTGAAATGTGCTGGAGGGCAGCAGAAAGGCTCTCTATTGATTTGGCCGTCGCACCAGGTGGGTCAAGGAGTGGAGAGAGATCTTTTATGATGGCAAGAGACTGCCGTCACGTTTCCTGACCATCAAGCAGCTCATTCCTGCAGTCCCCATGTGCATTTCAGAGATGACTCATTTTGGGGATAAACCCTTTTCACACAGAGTTCATGTAAAGGGTTTTAGAGGCTGGATGTCCACAATATGGAGGACTTGGGGATGTCAAATCCCCCTCTGGTTGAGTTGTCATTGCCTCATCATCTCCACTCTAACCGCAGGGCAGCATTTTCTTCCGCCTCAGCTTTACTGCCAAGGCATGCTGAGTGCTTAACAGCCTCGGCAACAATGTTATCTGGGGAGATAGGAGGGTGAGGTTTTCCAGACTTGCCTCCCACGTAAATGCACTACTAGGGCTCCTCAGTCAGCTTGGCCCAGTTTCTCACCCTCTCCTAGTAGTGGGCAGTCAGCAATGTTTAAAAATAAAAACTCTTTTAAAAAAAAAACAAAAAAAAAACAAAAAAAAACAAAAAAAAAAAAAAACGAAATTACCCAAAACAGAGCTGCAATCCTCAATCACCGTGCCATCAGTGAGCACCCGCTGCAGTGGTCCACTTGCTGCTCAAGAGGAGAGTTGGCGCACATGCACAGTACACTTGTGGGTTAGAGCTCTGCGCGGGACTGTTTTCTTAATCCTGCTCCCTTTGAATTTGTGACCATTACCGCCCGTTCCCGCAACGTGTGTTCCACTCCCGACCACACCCACAATGTTTGTATCTACTCCCGCCCACACCCGCAAATATTCTGTCACAGCTTGTAGATATTGTGAAAAATTTACACAAACGGTTAGGGCTATGCTAAACGTTTAGAATAACAGGCATAAAACATTGCGTTTAATTCAACTGACCATAAGTAAAAAGACAAGTAAAGCACCACACATGACAAACACATTGGGCCAATCTTTATTAGCCTTATAAAACTCTTATCAACTTTTAAAACATCACAACTAGCGGAGCCTAAAAACATATTTAAATGTATGCATAACAACAAACACGCACACCTAACAATAATAGTTAAACTCTGGTAACCCTACAAGGCACAATATTTAATTGAATTGCTTATAAAATAAATAAATATTAAACAAATTAAATAAAAAATAAAATAAATAGAAAATAAAAATCTCATATCAGGTGTTTATGTAGCTAATTAACATATAGCAAAAATAAAATAAATAATACTATAAAACATTAAACGTAGGCTACTTAATGAATGAATGAAATTATGAATCACTTGTCCTAACCTACTCCAGATTGCTATGGAGGAAGAGAATGTTACTGATTGACTGCGGTCCCAGGCTTGTGTCTCTCTCTTCCAACATCCGCCCACACACACTAAATGTCCTCTCTGACGGTGCACTAGCAGGAATACTCAAAATGAAATGTGCAAGTTTTGAGAGCGCAGGAAAGCGCTCCCTGTTGAACTTCCACCATTCAAGCACACTGTCTGGATCTGGGTTGTCCGAGAGTCAGGTGCTGAGATATTCCGCTATTTCAGCATCGACAGGCTTTGGCGCTGAAATGCAGGATGCACCCTGGAGAACGGAGCAGGTGTGTCGCCTCAACCCAGAGGTGCCAGATTTGTGCCTGTTGTAAACAAATACTTTTGCACATTTATAGCAACTTATAAAGTTAAATTCTTTTCCATTTGTTTCAGTAACAACTGAAAATTGTTTCTAAATGTCGGACTTGCCTTGCTTTGTTTTTGTGAAGTAAATAGCTGCTTTAATTTTCTTCTCAACTTCATTTGCTGACTCCATTATTGTTACGCGGGAAATCCTGGGACCCGCGCTATATTTTTTTTTTTGACCGCCCACTCCCACCCGCAGCAAAGGTAAAACCGCCTGCTCCCGTGAGCTTTGTGTTCTGTCTCGCGGGATCCTAATCCCAGTGAAGTCCTCTACCGTGGGTTTTATCCATGTTAAGCCAAGGTTATCGTCTGCAATTTGCTGTAAAACCACCACTTTTCAACAGTTTGCTAATGTCAACAGCAGAAGGGGAGTCAGCTCAAACTTTAGAGGAACAAATAACCTCTTTATTGAGCAAAAGAGCAATTCGGATAGTGCCACCGGAGGACAGCTTTCAAGGTTTTCACACCCGTACTTTGTCAAGATTCAGCAAATTCAGAATGGGACAGAGACCTCCCCCTCTATTGGGAATGACAAACACCTCAGAAAGTACAAGTTCAAAATGCTCATCTCACTGAATTCGTCCCAAACATTGGTTTACAACACTCGATCCGAAGGACACATATTTCCACATAAGCATTTACCCGGCACACAAAAAATTACTCAAATTTTTGACTGTTCCTTTTTCAGGCTCTCATTTACCCAGAGAGTGTTCAGCAAATGTGTTGAAGTGGCTCTACCACCCCTGAGAATAGTGGGTCTGAGTGTCGGCTTACAGTGGTTCTTGAAAGTTTGTGAACCCTTTAGAATTTTCAATGTATCTGCATAAATATTACTTAAAACATCAAGTTTTCACACAAGTCCTAAAAGTAGATCAAGAGAACCCAATTAAATAAATGACAGAAAAATATTATGCTTGGGCATTTATTTATTGAGGAAAACGATCAAATATTGCACATCTTTGAGTGGCAAAAGTATGTGAACCTACCACCACCACCATGTTTCACAGATGGGATAAGGTTCTTATGCTGGAATGCAGTGTTTTTATTTCTCCAAGTTTAATCATTCTCATTTAAACCAAAATTTTTATTTTGTTCTCAATTCACAAAATATTCTTTGATTAGCCTTCTGGTTTGTCCACATGATCTTTAGCAAACTGGAGATTGGCAGCAATGTTCTTTAGAGTTGGTTTTGTAAGCTTTTTCAGCCTGATGAGCATCAACAACTCTTTTTCTGAGGTCCTGTGAAATCTCCTTGACATGATACACTTCCACGAACATCTTGTGAAGATTAGACTTTAGATATATCCTTGTATACCACACTTGATCATCCCATTGACTGAAAACACCTGACTCTAATTTCACCTTCAAATTAACTGCTATTCCTATTTGTTCACCACCACATTTTGATCAGATGAGACAGTACAATGGTGGTGGTTTATATAAATCGTCAGGGGGGGCAAATGCTCTCCTCAGCTCCACAACATGGCATGGAAATTGATTGTGAGAATATTCAGAAGGAGAACTTTGACCTGTTACAGGAAGTGTAACAACTGCCATCACAGCAGGAACAGGTTTGAACTCAGACAGCGAAGGACGAGCATGATACTTTTTCAACAGATTGATGTGACACATGCGGGTTTTTATGTCTATGACCGGGCATACTGAGAACGTAGTTAAAAGGACTCAACTTTTGTTTAACCTCATACGGTCCAGCAAACAGGGTTGAGAGAGAAGATCCTGGCACAGGCAATAACGATAATACTAGGTCACCAACACAAAACGGTCGAGAGACCGCCTTATGGTCATACCTCTCCTTCATAGCCTCTTGGGCAGAACGCAATGCGAGACCTGCCATTTCTCTCGCTAACCTGGTTTGCTGGACCGTATGAGGTTAAACAAAAGTTGAGTCCTACTAACTACGTTCTCAATATGCCTGGTCGTAGACATAAAACCCGCATGTGTCACATCAATCTGTTGAAAAAGTATCATGCTCGTCCTTCACTGTCTGAGTTCAAACCTGTTCCTGCTGTGATGGCAGTTGTTACACTTCTTGTAGAAGGTCAAAGTTCTCCTTCTGAATATTCTCCAGAGGTTGATGATCTATATCTTGGAAGAAACTGCATGTCTTGTCTCCACTTAGCCAATTCTGAAGCTGTAAAGCAGTTGCCAGAGAAGTTGGAAGGGTTGTCTCCATCATTTCAGCAAGACATTAAAACATTAATAAGTAGGTTTCCTAATCTGTTTTCAGATGTTCCCTCCAGTACCACCATTCAATCCCGGCTGAGCCCCCAAATCTGTTACGGCCCAGTCTAGGTTAGGCGGCACAGAGTAACCAGCTCGGGATTCAATGGGATTGACCTTTAAAAATGAGAGAGCCAGGAATAACACAAACATGGTTGTTCAAAAAAAAGTAGTGGTATATTGTAACAATTATATACATATAACTGTACAAATGAACCAAACCAGGCATAACTTCAGGGTGGGCCAAGACCAAAATAATAAACAAAAGAATTCTATTGTTGGGTAGCTAGCTTACCTAAAAGGAAAATAAAGAAAATACAAATACTTCCCTAACTACCTAAGCCAAAAACAGAGACAAAATGACCCTCTCCCAAAAGAAATGGCAGCCAAACCCCTACTGACAGTGAACCAAGTGAACATATATACAATGGTGAATAGAATGCACATAAACAGATACAGGGACAACCAAACTCGAAATCAAAAACTAGGCAAGAATCAAAACCAGAACAGCAGTCAGAATACAGAATTTGATAGCCGCAGGCAACACAAACCAAACAATCTCCTAACAACAAATCACACATAACCACCTCCAACATCCCACACCATTCTCACTCCTCTTCCTCTTTAAATATGGTCGTCAATCAGTGATGTCATCCTGGGAGGTGGGAGCAAGGCATTCTAGGGCAGGCTGGAAACTCTGGGAGGGAGATCGACCTGCACAGAAAATATGGCACAGCACACACAAAAAAACTTCCCATCCCAAAGATAGCAAGTTGTAACAGGAGTGTGAGGCATTTTCATTCATTGCGACGCACGTCTTGGGCATGATGAATGTGGGATTGGACCTTCTGTCCAATACATCCTACCCCCCCCAAGCTGGTAGTGAGCCAGTTGTGTGAGCGGTTCGGCCGAGCTCACGGAAACACTCATTGTAGGTGTGGATTCTCTGGCACACCTGTGGCTGAACGCACTCTCCTTGTGACCAACCCTTGCCTCTCCTGTTGTGCAGGGATCTTCTCTCCAAGCATGGGGGGAGATTTTTCACCCCGCCGCAGACAAAGTAGCTCTCTGGGCCTGGTACGTGAGAGGCTGAACTTGAACATTGTGGGCTTGCCGGCGAGGATGAAACGATCCAGAGCGCAAGAACGTCTTCAATGCATTCTGCATACAATCAGAAATGGAGTATATTTGAACAATGGTGTGCGGAAAGACTCATTGCTCCTTTCCTTTGTTCTGTCGCGGATGTGTTAAATTTTCTGCAGGAACTTTTGGATAAAGGCTTCTCTACCATTAATGTTCTTACTGTAATATCTGTGTGTCAAGTAGAGGTTGATACTAATACAATGGGTCAGCACCCGCTTGTATGCAGGTTTATGAAAGGTGCGCAGCGTTTCTAAACTACTGATTCCACCTTGGGATCTGTCTGTGGTCCTGAGTGCACTTTCCCAGCCCCCTTCTGAGTCTTTAGAGAGTATTGATTTAAAGCTCCTTTCGTTGAAGGCAGCTTTGTTACTTGCTCTTACGACCGCGAATCAAGTTAGTAAACTTCATCATTTCTTGGTACGTAACTCGTGCATGCACTTCGCTTTTGGATTTTATGAGAGTGACTCTCACGAACAATCCAGTGTTTATGCCAAATGTGAGCGAGTCCGCTCTCTCCTCCAAACCGGTGGATTTACTAGTTTTCATCCGCCACCTTTTTCCTCATCGAAGGAGAAGCAGCTTCATTGCTTGTGCCCGGTTTGTGCTTTACGTCATCATGTGGACAAAACGAAAGCACTGAGTAAACAACTTTTCATCTCATGGGCTGATTCACATAGGGGTAAAGCTATTTCCTGCCAGAGCCTGTCTTGTTGGGTGGTGGAAGCCATCATATGTTATAATAGCATGGGACTTGAACCTCTTTAGGGTCTGAGGGCCCATTCTACCAAAGGCATGGCCACTTCTTGGGCGCTGTTCAAGGGTATTTCAGTCCAGGACATTTGTGCGGCGGAGATTGGGCATCGCTTTACACTTTTTTTATAGGCTGGATAATACGGAGCCGTCATTGGCTCATTGGAGCCTAAGCGTGAGTTTAAAAAAATAAAATAAATCCTCACTCGCATGATGTTCCTCCCCCTCATACGTCCCGTTTATTTATTCTTGGAGGAACAGATTGGGATTTGTCTGTGTACATACACTTATACACATCACTGTGTCAGTTGACTGGGCTGCTTCGGACAGCATATCTCCAATGCGGGAGTTGTCTATATCCCATAGTGAGATACTAAACGAATGTTTGAAAGATAACATTAGGTTACTTACGTAAACCTGTTTCTCTGATATTGGGAGTGTGGTATCTCACCACACTTCCCTCCTTACAGTTTCATGAATAAGAGAGATATGCTGAGAATAAGGAAGGGACCTTCAGCAGTGTCTTACATGTTAGGGAGGTGGAACTCCCTCATCACAGCCATGACTGGTCTGTCAACTGACAGACGTGGTGTTCTTGGTGCTTCCTGGAAGGTCCCATCAGATTCCCATAGTGAGATACCTCCCTCCTGTTATCAGAGAACCGGGGTTACAGAAGTAACCTAAAGTTTTCACTGATTGAACATATTCAATCGGCATTTGTTGGTCATGGAATATCTCAATGTGGTATGGTTTTCCAGTAAAAACTGATGTAATCTGAGCTGGGCATTAACCGTTACCATGACAATGCAGCAAGCGTCCCTCAAAACTCCATAGAAACGAAAGCCTGCTAGGAACCCTAATTTGTTGTTGTGGGTAAAATGGCAGATTTCTGGACGAATCAGATAGAAGAGGATAAATTATGTATAGATGTGTTATTTAAACAAAATTGTTTATTTTGACCCCTGGTGAGGATCATCTACTCTTGTGTTTTGGTTTTAGTTTGCATCATCTGCTGACTGTATGCCATTTTCCGTATTCTGTTTCATGAAGTAAGAAGCGAAATCATAACATGTTTATAATTTACGTTTGTGTAAACATTTTGTTCATAATATGTAATCTAATAATTATCTTAGCCTACATTTAAGATGTCTTTCTCGAAGGTTTAATAATGTTTGGAAGATCAGGAAGGGATCTGCCTCTATATAGGTTAACCTTGAAAGAATCTCTCCATGCTTTCTTAACTGACTTACGCATCTACAAAGAATTTAAATCCACTGACATAAAGTATAAAACTCGGTTGAGGAGCCGCATCTCCAACCTGAAAGACCAGAAGAATCCTGACCTGCGCCGCAATGTGTTGTGTGGCACCATAAGCCCTGAACGCATTGCCACCATGACTGCAGAGGTGTGCTTTTGTCTGCATCTGTACGATCTTTCACAATCATGTCTGAAAACATATTGTTCTTACCATTGCTTCAACTTTTATTATTCAAGGTTGGGACCATGTAAAATTCCTGCTTTTTGCCCCCTAGAAATATGTGTGTGTGTGTGTGTGTGTGTGTTTTGCAGGAGATGGCCAGTGCCGAGCTGAAAGAGATAAGAAAGGCGCTAACTAAAGAGTCCATCCGGGAGCACCAGCTCTCTAAAGTAGGAGGCACTGAGACTGATATGTTTGTTTGTGGAAAGTGCAAGGGCAAGAGCTGCACCTACACACAGGTAAAGCACCATACCGCCTTGCTTGTTGTTACTTTTCTCTTGCTATATAAATATTAGTTATTATACAGCTGCTGTTATAACTATTTAAGCATTCACTACCATGCAAAAATTGTTTCAGGCTATGTTTAGACAAGCAGCTCAAATATTTGTTTGATTTATTGATTGATTTGATTGGCTTGTCTTATTTGATCACAAAAAAATCCTCAAGTAATTCAGAAAGACGTCAGTAAATTGTTACAGGAAATTTGAAAACACCATGAAAGCAAAAATCCATTTGCAGTTGGGCTGTTTGATTCCATGTCATGTAAGAAATCTACAGTACAGGGCCATGCACACTTTTTGAACATCTCATCCCAGACTGGGTCTCCTCCACACTTATGAGAAGGCTTTCCAACAGATTTTGAGTGAGGCTGTGGGGATTTGTCAATTCCAGCTACAAGAAAATTAATGAGGTTAGGCTCTGATGTTGGGTGAGGAAACCTGGGACACAGTCTGCATTCCAGTTCATCCCAAAGGTGTTCAGTTAAGTTGAGGTCAGGGCTCTGTGCAGGTCACTTGAGTTCTTCCACTCCAACCCTGTCAAACATTGTCTTCAAGGTCCTCGCTTTGTGCACCTTGTGGCATTGTCATGCTGGAACATGTTTGAGCCTCTTGGTTTCATTGAAGGGAAATTTTAATGCTGCAGTATACAGAGACATTCTAGACAACTGCCTGCTTTCAACTTTGTGTCAAAAGAAGAACCAAATATGAGTATGATGGTGAGGTGTCCACATACTTTTGCCCATATAGTGCAAATTAAAGGAAAGTATGAATTAAATAATATCATATTCGGAATACTAAATCTTCTAATAATCTTTTAAATTCTTTAAGATTTGAAAACCGTTTTAAAAAGATTTAATTTGTAATCATTTGTAATCCACAGCAAAATCTGTAGGCTACACACTTCACATGTATGCACAGTACCTGAGTTTTCTGTACAATAACCAGTGTACATATGTGAGCATATGTAAACTATAGACTGAACAGACAAAATCAGATTAGTTATGTGTACTCGGTATAAAAATTAGATGTAAGCCATAAAATGGGATTGGCTTTGTTGTGTGAACAAAGCCTAAAGTTTTAAGTGTATATAGTGTAGAATGTAATAACATTCGACTTTGCCATTTTCAATTTGAAATAAACTGTGACATTAAAGTGCAGAGTGTCAGCTTTAATTGCATCCATACTGTACATTACAGGAACAACAAAGAACAAAGTCATAAAACTGTCCATTTTCTAAGGTTGCTCATTTGTATACAGCCAATTTACTTAACTTGAAATAAAGCACCTGTCTATATGCAGTGCTTTTAGTGAGTTTGCCACACCTGCCTAAATTCACCCGTTATATTGTTCGAGAACTGAACACACTGACAAGTACATTCACGCACTCTGCCCTTGGCAGGCCCGCACAGGCCTCAAATGTCCTGATACAGTGATGGCAGTAAGACCCCTGACACTAATGGAGGAATGTGTTCCTGCATGTACATGTCTTTATCATCTTGCTGGGACTGAGCACTCTGTCAACACATGTTCTCACTATACACAGGTTCAGACTCGCAGTGCTGATGAACCCATGACCACATTTGTGATGTGCAACCAATGTGGCAACCGGTGGAAGGTAAGAGAAACTCCTAACACACAAATTAAAACCCCCACACACTGCAATTAAAGTACTTAAGGTTTTCTGTGATATACAATAATCTGAAAATCATATGGATAAAATTTGTATAGTTATTTTTGATGAGGCCATGTGGTGGCACTGTTTGCTCAAAGTAATTGAATTTGAGCATGCTTTCAGTTAAATAAACCAATGTGCTATACTAGATACCCAGTATAAATGTTTGTTTTATAAATTGATTCAAAATTATTTGGTTATAGATATAAATATAATGTTATATGAATAACACCTCTCGTTCTTTCTCAATTTAGTTTTGTTAAGAAGCAACAGGATTCTTCATGTAATCAAGTGACAGATTAACATTGTGAGAAGGTACTTTTGTTACTTTTTTTTTTTCGGATGAAATGTCATTTTTATACTCATTTCATAGCTTTGTAATATATTGTGTATGCATATTGCTATATGCAAAAAAGGCGTTTGATGTACATTTTATTTTATAGCATTTTTTTTTTTACTGGGAGTATGTTCATTACCTTTAAGCGCTCGAGTTAACTGGACTTTGTAAGTCAGCATTAGCTCATTTGATACTGCTTTTGCCCCCGATGAAGCACTCTGTGCCTTTTTGTGCTTTCAATGCCGAGATTGTCATGCTTAAAGATTTGTACAAATTCTTTTGCACATCAGTAAGATTTGTGGAAGTGTGTTGTGGATATGCATATGCAGATTATGCATTTGGTAACATTTATTTTACACTTTATTTGGATAGTCATTTGTAGATGCTTAATGAATTTTCAGTGATCATTTAATGAATGAACAGTTTAAAGTATAGCTTGAAATGTATTTGGTCAACTGAGAAATAACTGATTAGTCCATCAGTGTCATAGATCATCTATAGGAGACCTTCCAGATAAACTAGTACTTTGTTTTCTTCTGCAGCCGGATAATGTGTGAAACGTGGATCTGAGTGATAACATTTAACATGTATGATACATTTGTAGACCAGTGGGTCTCAATAAATTTGGAGAAAGATATGCAAAGATTTTTTTTGGGATTGGATGGCATGAGTATCTGGTGATTGTCCAGAACTGATTAATAGTTAAGCAATTTAAACGTTAACATATCACAGACTTTAGTACTAAGCAGACAGGCAAGAACTCATTGAACCTGACATAACTTCAATGTCCTATAAGCAAATCTTGCTGTTGCTTACATGCATCCAGATTTCTGTGAAGCTGCTCTGTGATTGTCTATTATTAAACTCGCTACAAATAAAATTGAATACAAAAGTGATGAAAAGACCAGCACAGCTATGAGGTTTCTGAAAGTGGTGCCTTAAAAATCTAGTACGGCTTTGTCCCTGTATTTTCAGTATTGCCACTAGAGGGTAGTGAGTAGGTCACGTTCTCAAGTTGCTGATTGTCTCTCACTTCAGTTATGTATGAGGGTTTTCCACACACGCATGCGGGCGCTCTCACACACACAAAAGTTCACACACAGCAAATTAAATGAACTCAAAAAGGACATTAGCTATCAATGATTTCCTAGAATAGCCACAATTTTTGGCAAATCCATCTAGGACATAAACACTCTAAATCTAGATTTCATCAGTGTTCGTCTTGAATGTTTAGATGGACTAATGTGTCATTTACTGAACACCCAATACTATTCACATCTGATCTGTGTGACACTCCATAATTGTGAATTTAATTTATATTTTTTTAGACCTATTCCAATAAAACAAATGTATACATTTTGCATCTGTGTGTTCGGCTTTAAATGTCATCAGATATAATAAACTTCACACCAGTGGCTATTCTATCCATATCACTTGCAAAAAAAAAAGCCACGTTTAAAATCTGAGTCATGCTAATAATACAAAAGCTGTGGTTTAGATCTGATCCCAGTGTTCTCTTTGACCTGTTGTGGAGCAGTCACGTGAAGGTACTGGGATCACCTCACTAATGTCACTTCATGCTAAACTTAATCAGCTGGCCGAACTCTCACAAGGAGCTACTGCCCCAGCTGTAATTCATGTCATATAATTGCTTAATTACCTCGACCAAGAACAAATCCTGTTCAAGCTTGGTGGATGCAAGGGGATTAGTGGTGTTCTTCATGGTGCTATATAGTTGCTCATACAACAAAAGAAACCAAGGGATGAAATTAAGATGAGGGGATCAGACAGACAGCTGCCTCAATGATCTAAAAGGAAAGTATGTTTAGTAAGACTATCTATGAAACCTGTATTTATCCACCATTGCATATCTGCTCATAATTCAGTGTAATTTGGTAATGCAATTAAGAGCATGGTTGTATGCCCTCAATACAAAATACAGATGGCAAAAAATTCTAATTAATAATAAACAAGATATTAAGTGTTCTGTTTTACACATGTTCCTTCATTAACCCAACTAACAAAATCACTATGGGGGGGGGGGGGGGGGGGAGAAAAAAGATATCATTTGAAAAGTTAAATCTCCCTTGCTGAAAGTGATGTAAAGATTCTCTTATAATGTTACGACTCTGCCTTTATTGCTGCATCCAGATTTATTTGGATCCTCATAATATTCTTCCTGAAATCTGTTTTAACTGATTCCTCATAATGTCACACACTGCCTTGTTTAGATCAGACGGAGAGTGTCCCCACAGATAGGACTGCTTTCTCTTGGTTCTTTTCAAACTTTTTTTTTCTGTTTATTTCTGTCTGATTCGTATTGCAGGATATACCCACATTTCACTTTTCACATTTTGATCCTGAGCTCAGGTTTCTGTCTGTGTGGAGTATCACATGTTCTCCCTGCATCCATGTGGACATCCTCCAGGTTCTCTCGTTTCCTCCCATCGCCCAAGAGCATGCATAAATCTGTGTGAGAATGTGAGTGTGTTGAGCATGGTGTCCTGTAATGGACTAGTCTCATAGAGGGTGTATTCCCACCATGTACATCCCAGGAACACTGGATACAAGGTGGGAATACACCCTGGACTGGACACAAACAGGCATGCACACATTCACAGCTGTTGTTTATTTATAATAGCCCATCCCAATACCTGTGTGTTTTTGGGAGGTAAGAGGAACCTGGAGGAAACTCCACCCAGACAGGTTCGAACCCTAGAGCTGTGAAGCAGCAATGCTACATACCATGCCATTGAGCCACCTGGGTACCAAATAAAGTTTCTTTTATATTATTATTATTATTATTATTATTATTATTATTATTTTTTTTTTTTTTTTTTTTTTATTATTATTATTATTACATCACAAAATAACAAGTTTTAGGATGTGACCATCAATTTTTGATCCCCAAAGGAAGTGTAGGAAGATTTTCCCACCTTCATACATGACATGAGATTCTTTAAAATACCTCAACACAGCAAACAATCGTCTGTTAATAACTTGTCTAAACGGGTAAAAGGGGGGAAAAAGCAAGTTATGCCAACTACAAGTTCTGAAAAAGGTAAAAAGATCAAAAGAATCAACTTTCTTAAGCATCATGTGCTTTATTTAAGGTTTGGTCATGCCCTGTTTATCAGAAATAAAATCACTGCACTGGTGTGCATGCATGTATTGATGGGCTACAATCTTCTACTCTGGGAATAAGTGTGTGAACTAGTGAGTGTCTGTTGGTATTTGCATTTGGCTCTTTTGGTATGACTGTACTATTTCAAGGATGTCTGATATAGTTAGATCTCTTTTGCTATGACCTCACCCCCCCAATTTTTAAAAAAAAAATGTGCTGTAATTGAAATAGGATCAACACTTTATCTAAAGAGAGTAAATAATAAATTTTATTAAAAACTATAAAGATATAAAATGTCTAAACATCCCTGTTAAAATTGTAGGCTTTTGTATGGGGAAAAAAAAAAATGAAACAATCATGAGATCTTTTTCCACCTTTAATGTGATATAGCAGCCAACAAATTTAAATTGAAAAACAAATAGAAAGGGGGGGGAAAAACTTATGCCTAAGAATAACTTGGTTGCATAAATGTGTATACCTCTTAACTAATATTTTGTTAAAGGACATTTTGTTTGTAATACAGCAATCAGTCATTTTGGGTGAAAGAGAGCAACTTCATTTAGCACATCTTGATTAAGCAATTTTATTCCACTCTTCCATGCAAACACACTCTTCCTCATCCATCAAATTGTGAGGGGATCTTCAGTGCACAGCCTTCAAGTCATTCCACAGGTTTTAAATGGGATTTAGCTCTGACTAGGCCATTCCAAAAGATTCTTTTTCTAATCTTTTTCTTCTGAAGCAAATCCTTTCATGACTTGGATTTGTGCTTTCGGTTATCATCATGGAAGGTGAAATTCTTCTTTAGCTTAGTCAGGCTAACGGGTCTGCTGGTTTTGTGCCCAAATAGATTGGTATTTGGAGCTATCCATGAGTCCCTCTGATCTTTACTAGAGCTGAAGAGAAGCAGCCCTCTAGCATGCTGCTGCCACCACCATGCTTCATTGTAGGTTTGGTGTTCTTTGGGTGATATGCTTTCTTGTTTTGTGTCAAACATTTTTAGAATTATACTCAAAAAGTCATACCTTGGTCTCATTAGAGTACACATTTGAAGAACACATTTTGCCACATGGTTTGGGGTGATGTGGGCAGGCTTGTGAAGAGATTGTTGCCGCATGCAGGAAGTGACCAGTACTTGCCTGATATTCCTGCAGCTACTTTAATGTTGCTGTTTTTCTCTTGGTAGCCTCACTGATAAGGTTTCTTTTTACCTTTAGTCTATTTTGAAGGGATGTCCTGTCCTTGGTAATGTGGTGCCCCATTTTTTCTACTTGTTGTTGATAGTGTTATATCTGGATTTTTAAAAAAATTTTTTTTTTTTAATTCTTTTATACCCATCTCCTGATCAATACCTTTCAACTGTCAGATGAAACCAAGATGTTGAGAAAATCCTACTGAAACAGCTGATCTTTATCTGGGGTTAATTAGAATTACTTCATTGTTGACATGTGTAATGATTACTTTTGAACATGAGTTTGAATGCATGTTTCGTTTTGAGCCCAGTCACATGTCCCATTATCTAAGGGTATACACACTTGCGCAGCCAGGTTGTTGAAAGTCTTTTCTTTTACTTTCTTTCCTACGACGTTTCTGTTTGGTTTTCATTTGAATTTTGTTGGTTGTCCTCACATTAACGTTGGAAAAAAGATATCACATGATTTATCTTGGTTTCATTTATTTATATCACAAAAAATCTGTGACTTCAACAGGGGTGTGCAGACATTTTATATTCACTATATTTGAGTGTGAAAGATTAGTATTGTTCTGGCATTCTGAAACTTCCTGAACATGACCGGGTTTGCATGCACTCGATATATAAAAAATGTCAGGTTATACATGGAGGATAGTCATACACTGACAAAACACAGCACTACTGGCCCTCCTGTTTATGCTTATAAACCCAAAATCAATGAAACTCAAACTATCCTTAATTATGTAAAATGTAATAGCAGATAAAAGCAAAGATACACAATATTAATATATTAGGAGCACTATTAGCTCATTTCAACAGAAGCCCTTAACCACAAATTGTGACACTATTGACATGCTGTAATCATTATTTTGAGTTAATAAGTCATTATTTAAGGGCATTAGGTTATTTTGAAATATCTCATTATTCCAACTTAATATTTAACACCCCACAATCATTTCCACTGTAAAGCTGAGTTGGACAAGTTTTTGTAAAAGTCACAGCTGAATAATAACACAAACATCTTTATTATTGTCATTATAATCATATCTTCTTTTAAAAAAAGAGGAAAAATAAAAACATTTTAAAAAATACAACACATTTCAAAGTCAAGGAATGAATGAGGATAATTTCTTATTGAAGTCATCTTCAAAAATTGTGATGATATGGCAGTGGTGGTGGGGATGTAAAGTCCTTTCTGACTGGTGAGAATCTTAAAACAAAAGCGTTTTGGTCCATACACATATTTTATAAAATGTAATGCTAATGTCAATAAATAATTGTCCATAGAAGTCCATGAGTATGGAACATGTGTCTCTGCTGCATGGCACATTGCTGTGGATGGCAGGAGGAAGCAAATAAAATGTGAGTGAGAAAATGAATAAACATATGCGTGACAGCGCCTGGGCCACAAGGCTTCAAAACTCTCAGAAGTAATAACACAACATTCTTACACAACAAAGTAGTACAGAAAAAGAAGGGACAGATTTTTCAGGGGGAAAAAAAGTGCTGGACATACATTAGTTATGCAGAGAATTATTATAAGAGCATCATAACACAGTTCAGCTGCAGTCCCATGTGTTCAGTTTCAGACTGTAAGAAGGCTAGGCTAATTTGGCACCTAGAGAATTGTATGTAAACATAAGCAAGTATATGTCTCAAAAGTCCTTCTCTCTTTTTGAACACTAGCTGTGGAAAAATGTGTTTGGCCTGTGCTGTGATGTGTCGTCTAGTGTGTGAAGTAGTACAGAAGGGTTGATATGTCTTTAAACATCTGTGTATAAATCAAGGATAAAAAAAAAAAAATATGACCAAAGGCCCAACTAGTACCTTGACCTCTCTGAACTGTCTTGACAGGTTCACTGAACCATACACACTTATTATTTCACAAGCACGCACACACCCGCCTCGTACACACCTTAGACTGGTCACATCTTGTTGGAAAATATGAACAATACTAAATTACTAAATTGCACTCACACAAACATACACATTATAAATAAATATATACACACAAGGTGTGTGTGTGTGTGTGTGTGTGTGTGTGTGTGTGTATAATATATAATGAACACAAATGTACAGGTCATGCACAACTGGTATTTCATTTGAATAAATAAAAAAAGGACTTTGTACCATAAATCCTGTTTGACCAATAAGCCGATAAATCTAATAATTCTAAATAGAATGTTTCATTCTATCGTTAAAGTCTCTTTTTGACATTTTCATCATATATAAATCCTTATATTCTATGCTAAATAGATATTTACATATTTAAAAAAAATTAAGTATAATGTTATAATGAAAGTCTAAAAGGTGTGCAGAGTGGGCCATGACCAAAAGCACTGGTGGCCGTAATTTGATTTCTTTTGTATACATAAACCAAACACACCTCTCTGATGAGGACTGGTGGACTGTAAATACCTTGCAACATTATAACATGAAATCAGGGAGAGATCATTTCAGTTTGGAACCAAAGCACTTGGAACGCGTTTTCTCTATCTGTTCAGGAGAAAGGTGTATGTTTTCAATTATGTTTAACACACCCTTGTCATCCCTCTCACAGAGCATGTGGAAGTCTACATCAGTGACCTCCAGGGGTTCCATGATCAAATATATTATATTTATTACTATATGTATTATACTTATATTATTAGGTTGACTGGTCACTTGAATTGAATGGGTTTAATCCAAAACTCAACAACTCAAAACACCTTTAAATAAGTCAACGTGGATCATGAATGTCATGCATAAATGCTCTATGGCTCCAATAAATAGGCAAACTAAATTGTACTTAATTAAATATTTAGCCTAATATTTAGCCTAATATTTACCTAGTTGGATTATGTAGAGTAGTTCTTTGGAATTTATTTTACATTTAAAGGAGCTGAAAAAAGTGTGTGTATTTAGTAGGAGGAAGATTTATCAATCACAACACACAGCAAGCATATAGTTGAATCAGTTTCCTTGGTGATTTGTTCATTATTTGTTTTGAGCATCTTACAAACAAGCTAACAAATAAAGTTATTAGCAATGGTGGGAAGTAAAGTACATTTTAAAACAAATTGGTTATTCTATAATATCTACAATATTTATTGGAACGAAGTAACTTTTTATGCAAGTAATTGATTAAAATTCTACATTCTATTGGGTGTGGCAAGGCGGGTGGACAATCCCTTAATGCAGTATGCAGTATCCCTTAATATGTACATTTCTACATTTACATATGTGATGTTTGTACCCATTCATGCTAGTGCTGTGACACCAAAATGGAGGGGAAAATCATGAGCTTCTTATGATAAAAAGTCATCCCTCAAATCTTAAAAAAAAAAAATAAAAATAAAAAAAGGAAGTGACATAATATCCTATCGCTCCAAATATTTACCTGTTGTTAGCCATGTTTTAGATGTATCTAGTACTAGTACCCTGAGTACAAAAATTCGAAGCTGTATGTTAACTTTTACCAGAGTACTTATTTAGATTTGCACTTTTACTTGAGTAAGGAATGATACTTTTCCACTTCTGGTAGTTCCCTAATTGTTGAGGGAGTAGTAGGCTATATAACACCCCAATTTAAATTATTGAATATTTTATTGCTTCTCTATACATTTATAAATAGCCCCACTGAATCTGAAAACAAAATTACCTCAGGTTGCAATGTCTAGAAGGTTTGCTTCTCAGTTACATACTCAGTCGATACCCCAGCCATCCCATTGCTTACCCAAAAAGAATTCACCTGAGCTAATAAGCTAATTAGATACTGGAAAGGCCCTTACGACAGTGACAAGGATTCTTAAATGAGCACATTGCTACAAACAATATTGAAACATGACCCAAAACCTCCTCCAGATTGGGGATTTCAGGGGAAAGGCAAGTCTATATCAGTCAGGTAGAAATGGCTTTACACAAATACAGCTAATGGAACAAAAACAGTATTTAGATCAGTGCTATAATAAATTAGTTCATAACACTGCCTATTGTATTTGCCCAATTTTCCTCTCATACTGAGGACAAACACACATGCATACAGAACAGTGGTTGTCTTTCATATTCACATTTTGAAATGTACAGACAAAGAGGGCATGGGAGGTACACAAGCTCACAGTGGTAGCACCAGCATCGATTTCAGGACTTCTCCATTTTGTAATTTCTATTAAGAATGGAGTTGTGTAGTTCATACCAAGTACCATTTGGGCATATGCAGAAGGCTCTAACCTACAGCAAAAGGAATCCTAGAAAGTTTGCTGGTCATAAAGTGACATTTTTGGTGGCATTGTGACAATTAAAATAAATTCCCATTTTTTGGGGAAACCTGGAACTGTTGATGCATATGGTACCATTTCACTGCCTTAACTGTATTGGATATAATGGCAATTTCTGCTGTGATTGAGCTATAAGAAATACTAGTGTGTGTGTGTGTGTGTGTGTGTGTGTGTGTGAGAGCAGCTAATGTATCTAAAATCAGGACTTGCCTAGAATTTACATAGAGACAGTTTGGTAAATGTTCACATTGAACATTTTACTGGGTGCAGTCTGGTACCATTGTGATAGATGGGCGACCCATCCAGGATGTATTCCCAGCGTTCCCGGGATAGGCTCTAGATCTGCAGCGACCCCAACTAGGAGAAAGCGCTTACTGAAAGTGAGTGAGTGAATCATGTAGCAGTTTTACATTGACTATAACTATTTTGCCATTTTGGATAATTCCTGGGAATTTTAAAGTAGAATAAAAAGTCACTGAACAATAACTAAAATTCAACATAATATACAGTGATTACTTTTTCTACACTTTTACAGTAGTATACTGAAGTTAATTATGTATTTGATTTATATGTCTATGAAGGTTTTCAGTCACTGAGTTTTCTAGCAATGGCATGTCAAAGATACTGGAAGTGTTTTACAGACTTTAATCCATTTTCTAATGAGTATTTTGATGATCAACTGAAATTGAAGCCCCTTGAGAAAGTAGGAAAATGTTACTACTTTACTAGGTATACATAGCGCTACGTGGCACCTGCATAAGCCTTTCATCACAACTTATATAACCCTACATTAATTTAATAGATTTTTCCAACATGCATCAACTGCCATAAAGACAACTTTTTCTATTTATTTGAAGTCAAACTGACATAACACCTGAATCAAGTAACAGTTTTGGTAACATAAGGCTGTGTTGTGACACTTTCCAGACTTACTTACAGTGGAATATCACACTAAATGACGTAGCTCAGTGTATATCTGGTGTATCAGTCACATTATGTAATTATGTGTTATGTAAACCTGCAAGTGCCTTTATGTCAGCTGATGACTGCTGGAATAATGTTATATAAATGGTTGTCAGCTGTCATGAAGGGCTCATGTAGTTGTTCTATGAGCAAGTAAGGTGTTTCCAAGTGTCTTCACAACTCCAGTAGCCTTGATGTACTACTAATAGACCAACTGCTCTATGGATTAAGTGAGTTAGTGGGGGAGAAGATGTAATATGCATCAGCTCAGCTCAACCCATCCATCCAGCATTACAATAATGCAGCTTGTAATTCCCAGAAGAAATATGATTATAATCTAAATATACAGTACCATCACTATCAGTGCAATACACAATAATGGTTAAAGCTGTGTTTGTCTCTATAAGGCCCCATCCACAAATTTACAGATATTTTTGAAAACGTGGTTTTTACCCTTTTCAAAAGACACAAACAACACACAAAATCGCATCGACACAAACAGTATTTCTGAAAATACATATATGGCCAAAAGTATGTGGACACCTGATTATTGATCATTCCATTCCAAAATCATGGGCATTAATATGGAAGGCCCAGATATGGATGTTATGGTCAGGTGTCCACACACTTTTGGGCATATAGTATATCACTGTCCACATGAAAATGCAAAAATGATTTGAAAACATTGAGAGGCCATGAGAAGGCAGCGATAGTATTTCATAAACTGTTGCAAGCATGTGGACTGAGTGGTAGAGAAAGTGAAATGTGGAGAAACACCACAAGGTTAATTCAGTCATTCATTCATCTTCATGAACTTTTTATTCTGGTCAGGGTTGTGGTTTCCCAAAAGTTCTAAAATTAAAAATGTCAAATTCATATGTGTAGCCCGACACTGATGTGGAACTACTACTTAAGGTTACACTTGGGTGCTATTAATGGATTCAGGCACCTCTGTATGTGGTCTAAGATTAATAGAAAGAGAAATTAAATTAGAAACACAATAACAAATATCACATAAGCAGGCATGATAAACAAAGTACTAGCACATCCATTACACATGCAAACTACAATGGGCAGGCTCAGATTCATACAGTGACATCAGCGTTTTCAAAAACAAAGTTTTTCATGTCTACACTAAAACAGTGAAAACTAAGTTTTAAAATTTCTCCACCTTGGAGGATGGTTTCAAAACCTCCATTTTCAGTGACCCAAAATACAGTTTTTGTGTGAATTGTTTTCAGAAATATCCATATACATGTGGACAGGGCCTAAGTGTGTGTTTGCTTGCAGATCTCTGTGACCATCCTATATGATTACTGTCCTATCCCAAGCCTCTGTGCGCTGAAGCCCAGATCAGACTTTTGGCAGTGAAATAGTCCTAAAATCAGATGAATTCAATAGAGCTATTTGTGCAGTTTAAACATTTTGTGTAGCACAATGAATGTAAGTCCTGCACAGTGCACAAGCCAAGGCCCAGATGCACAGGTAGAGTTCCATTCATCATGCTAAGTGACTATTCACAAACTGTAGAAATGTCAATAAGGACACACAGTGTCATAGATGTGAAGCACCACTTTTCTATAAAATGCTTGGTGTTTTGCTAGAGTTCATCTCTATAGCCTGATTTGGGTCCAATAATTGAAGGGAGCTTGGGTTGTTCTGGTTTTATTCTAATGGAAGTGATTGTTATTAGGTAAAGCCTTATAGGTTGCCTCTTATGATTAATAAATGAGAACGTGAATAGGAAGACAGACAAGTGAGGACAATCACAGTGCAACTGTTCAACCAGACAAAGTTAAACTATTAAGAACAGTGTCCAGATTATATTATAAGGTAATAGCAACACTAACACTGGTTTCGCTTGATATGTGATTAAAAAACATACACATATGAGGTTTTGAGGTGCTTTGCATCTATAAACAATCCTTATAAATTCATCTGAATTAAGGAGTTTATTTGCCAAAATATTACAATACTGAAAAATTACTAAAGAAACACTGGAATTTATCCAGAAGAGAAACCCAGAAAGCAGCATCTCTGATTTTTCGCAATTTTTGCCAAGGAAAGGGTCATGTGACCCATCAAGCTTTTCATCCTGTAAATAAGGATGTGCCAGAGAGGCTGAGGTTTGCTTACACACACACACACACACACACACACACACACACACACACACACACACCCCCCAAAAAAAACACGTGTGCACACACACTCAGTGCACTATGAAGCACTCACTCAGTTTGCGTCATCCGTACCGGATTTAAAATTGACTGTACATGAACAAAACTTGTCAAAATAGAAAATAAATAACATTAACAATACTAAATTTAAAATGCATTTTGAGTGACCAGTCTAAATAAGACTTAAGCATTTTCTCACCACTCACTTTTTTCTTTGTATCTACATCTATTTTCCACTTCCTGTTGTTTTCAATAGCATTTCTTAAAACTTGTTAACATTCTAAATATTCTTTTCTTTTCTCTTTTTTTTGCAACTGGGAAACTTTCAACCCCTCCGATAACAAACATAACCATCCACCACTACCCAACCCCATGTCTCAAGAGCTGATCTCAGAGAAGGGAGACAGTGGACAGGTCAAAGGTCATAGATAATAGGCAAACCGGTCGTATGCGGAGCGGAGAAAGTCGACTCCAGTGTGTCTTATTGCAGAGGCTCTCTCGTCTTTTGTCAACTCATGACATCAGGTAAAAAGATAAAACAAGCTTTAAACTGTGTTCGTACACATACCTATGGAAAAAATGAGCAAAGGACAAAGAGACTCATGTGGATCAGTAGTTGTTTCCGTCATCACAAGCAGTGGAATGACTATGACTACTTCTTCAACCCTGTGTCTTCCGGTTTCAGTCTGTGCAGAATATTCTTGAGGGATGGCGTGTCCTCCAAGACAACAGACGAGAGGTGAAGGCAAAGCAAAACAATGGGGGAAAAAGAGGCATAATCCAACCACGACAAGAAGCCAACATGTACTTTCTCCTTCAGTGGTTGTGTGATGGAAGGATGAATGGAGAGAGAGAGAGAGAGAGAGAAGTGGATAGAGGTGGGTCTAGGATTCAGAGGAGGAGCGTGAGCCCCCCTGCACCAGTGACTTATAGATGGGTGAGTTGAGGAAGCGTGGGTACGAGTCTCTGTGCATGAGGGTGTAGATCTGCAGCTGTGCGTCCTCAAACGTGTGCGGCGTTGGGTCCTGCATCTTCCTGTTGATAACCTCCCGCACCCGCGAGTCCAAACTCACCTGCCAGAGAGAGACAGAGGAAACAGAAAAAGTGGCAAGCTTTAAACAACTTGAGAGTTTATAGAGGTAGAGTTTAGTGGAGTTGACCTATGATCTAACATTTTATGTCAAGATTTTCTGAGGGTTTTTCATTTTATATGAAGATTTTTTTGCAGTGTTTTTGTAAAAAAAAAAAAAAAAAAAAAAAAGAAAAGAAAAAAGAATAAAACTTTTTCTGGCTTTTGGTCATCTTTTATTTTTATTCATGGTATAATATTCCCCATTATAGTGAAGAAACATGCTCATTGGATCACATATGTATCTAGTTAATTAAGATTGTGCTTAATCTCTTTAAGTTACTACAGAATATGCTCATCCTAAGTGGCAGTGGTGCAACAATTGTTGATCTTTATAAAATCCTCATTCATGACTCCATACATTTTAAATTCCATAAGATGGATTACCTGTTTTGAGTGACAAATGATTAAAAAGAATGCTACTATTTGATAGATATAAGCCGACGTTCCATTGATTTGGTTGCCTTTCTTGATTTTGTGCAATCATGTTAGCTCAATGACTGTATAAATGAGTGGACAATATGGTGCCATTTACTCCCATTGTGTTTTTGAGGCCTTTTCCGGGTTAAAATGGGAGTCACCATCTTGCGAAAATTGGAGCTAGAACATGACCGGGTGGACAGTGGGTCCATCTCTCACGTTCCCATGTTAGTGATGGACACTTGTACGTGAGGGTGCACGCTGTTACCTGAACTGCAACTTTAAATGGCGCATCGGCTAACCAGAGTGGCAAGTCCAATTTTTGCAGGTATGTTGATTTTACCATTGACAGGAAAAGACTTTTGATCTTTGAGTCATGACTGAGCTACCATTATCCATCATTAATCAATGTAATGTAAATATAAGTAGTGAACAAGACTTGGCTTTGTTACAGAACTATTGAGAACTTCACCTGCATGTTGGAGTGTGTGCACATTCATGAAGCTCGACTGTCATGCCCTAACTTGTCAATCACCTCATCAACCACACCCTTTTATTTAAGGAAAAATATTGGGAGAGAAAGCAAGGTCAACTGAACTTATAAAAATGACAGAACACTATTCCTAAAAATAGTTTGTAGATATTTGTGTAATTTAAAATTCAAGTTAGCATTTTTCCCCATTCACTAACATGGGAATGAGAAGGGGTAAAAAATGTACTACAGCCAGTTACTAGAGGGCCTCAGAGACATCTTGGCTTCACATTTGGATTCATGTCATGACGTCCACCCATATATACAGTCTTTGAGTTAGCTCCATAGAGTTATTATTGCACCTAGTGATCAAAAATGGGAACTGCAACAAGCACTAATAGAGGTCCATTGGGGAAAGAATCACGCTGCTCCATGCTCACTGAACAGTTTCAGTGGAGGACAAGACAGTTAATAAGAGGGTTTCAAGGGTCCAAGTTTTTATGCCAAATTGGGCTAGTTTAAAATACTCTGTTGCTGCCAAGATCATATTTTATAGCAAATAATTGGAATTAAATCTAATACATTTCCCCAAAGAAAAACAAATTGCTGACAGTGTGACTATAATGTACAGAACCATTCCCATTGTGAGATATATTGCAATGACTGGGAGAGGGAAAGGAGGATAATGTCCACTCCATAATGTCTGTACATCAGAAATGTGTGTGCATCCAAACAAAAGCTGAAAAAAAGAAGAAAAATGTCTCCCTTTTTCAGTTCTCAATTTTCTTTTTTTGGCTAGTTTCAGGCCTTTTGTGTGGTCTTTGTGATGTAATCAAGGTGGAAATTTTTCTGAAACCTAGCAACCTTAGTTAATGAGTTACATTTGCAGCACTTGGCAGACTCCCTTATCCAGAGCAACTTACCTTTATCTCATTACTAAAACTGAGCAGTTGAGGGTTAATTGCCTTGCTCAAGGGCCCAGCAGTGGCAGCTTAGCATTACTGGGATTTGAACTCACAAAATTCCAAACAGTAGTCCAACATCTGAAACACTGAGCTAGCACTTCCCTAGGGCTTCTGTGTTTGGCTCCCTGGTGATGGGAAACACCTGCTGTATCAAACACCATTTAATTAAAACCACTCAACATAAGCTACTAGAATATACTGTATGCTGGATTACTTTATGCTGTCAACCCTCAAACAATTTTGGGGTTATTCTGAAAAATCATCTTCCTGTTATCCTGCTCCAACAAAATCTATGGTCATGAGCCACTGCTGATGTAAACCACAAATTAGGAAATAAGAGGTCTAAATATTGGCTAAATTAAATATGTGAGCATCATTCTACCCTATCTTATTCACGAATGTAATAGATTCAATATTTGTTTTACAGCCTAATGATAATGCCTCTTGCCATGATTAGTTTAAATCTGCAGCAATTCCACAGAAGAGACCATTTAAACCATATAGACATAATGTTGGATATAATGTTGTCACTGGTCCAAGTTTTTTATTTTTATTTGATGTGATTATTTTTTTGTTTGGGTTGAATAGGCTTTATTGAGCAATAGGTAATTAATACTCAAATACAGAAGAAGCAATCATAAAAGCGTATTAAAATACTGGCATCAGCAAGACACACTGACAATGGTTGTGCTCATTCTGCAAGCCTAAGTGCTCGAGAATAATTTACTTTTAATGTGGCCTATTTTAGAAACATGGGTGATACAGCAGGTAATGTTGATTCCTAACAGTTCCAGGCTGCAGGGTTCAATCCTGAGCTTGGGTTACTGCAGAGTTTGTCCCCATGTTGGTGTGGGCTTCCTCTGGATATTCTGGACTTCCTCCCACCTCTCAAAAGATTATGGTATGTGGATTGGCAACATTAAAACTGGCCGTAGGAGTGTGTGTGTGTGTGTGTTTGTGGGGTGTGGTGCGGTGTGGTGCCCTGGAATTGACTGGTGTTCCTGTGATACATTCTGTGACCAGGATAGAAAAGAATCCTGTCTAAATTTCATACCCACACAACAACAATGTTACAAGATAAATTTCTGCTGAAAATGTGATGGGTTGATGTAAAAGTTAAAGGAGCTCTTGAACTCTGACTGGTCAGGTTGAAGTCACCACTAATCAGCACCACACATGAAAGTGGCCCAAATCAGAAAAAAAAATCTGCTTCACAGTGATTCTTGCTGTTTACACTGTCAAAATCTGAAAAAAGTAAGCTAATTATCTGCTGTATGAGTACAGCCAAAGACTTACAGACATCTCAGTATCACGAGTCAGTGACAATGTCAGACATTTTAGCTTCTAAGATTACCATAAAGCCAATGTGACCAAAAACTGAGTGAGGAGCCCACAGAAAGAACAGTGGGTCACCCACCCTATTGCTCATTCCTGTGTCCCCACTCTCTTAAACCAGCTCCCCCAGCCTTCCTCACTTCCTTGCTCAGCACACTACAGCCTATTTATAGAGCACTTCTTGGAGGCCAAAGGGAACACAATTTATTGCTTCCTGTGGATTGTACCTAATGTTGTTGAGAGAGAGAGAAAACGAACACTCTTATATGCTCTTCCAGTGGTGCTGTGAGCCAGCATGCACAGTTGAACTGACCTCAGCATTGCACATTAAAGACACACAAGGTTTAAATTAACATACACCGAAACACAGGACACGTGCAGTCCATCAGGGAGCAAGCATGTATGATCTGCTCTCTTAAAAGTTTTTTCCCCATTTTCAACACATACATCAATGTAGCACAAACTATTCAGTGCTTGACCTCATTAAAAATTCTTTTATATATCTTAGTTGAGACAGTCACAACCTATGACTTTGGACACAAATTGCATCTGACTGTAATATTTTAGTCAAATAAATATAATATACAGTATATCTCTATCCCACTCCATACCAGAACCTGAGAGCAGCAAGAAAATTGTATTTCATTATTTCAATGTTTTTATTTAGCAATTAAAAAAAATATTTTGTAATTTGCTATAAAAATACAGTGACACAAACATAAAAATTGTATACCTTAGTGTTATTTAATCTCTTACTGTTGTTGCAATATCAAACAACTTTATTATGTCACTTTTTACACATATAAGATAGCCCTAGTCTAATGTACACAACACATAGGCAAATACACTGGTTCTACACACTGATATAATAAAGAACAAATACAGTAATTGTAAAAATACCAGCTGAACCATTACAAAGATACACAAACTCTGGCTAAGTGTGTGTGTGTGTGTGTGTGTCTGTTTATTTTATCTGACTATCCTTATGTGGACCTTCCATCGACATAATTATTAATCCAGCTAGCCTACACCTGTGTATGTGTCCACTTGTTTTTATATCTTGGTCAAGAGTGGTCAAAAGTGTCTAGTACTCAGATCCTTGTGGGGACATTTGATCACCCCAAGATGTAAAAACATGCCCAAGTGTGTTTGTGTGTTCGTGTGTGTGCACATATAGCAGTACAACAGGCATTCACCAAACATACGCATCTTTGCTTAGTCTATAGACTCTTCAATGGTTTTAGTGTGTCTATAATTGTTAGCTATTATACACCATTAACAAAGTCAAATACAGTAAGCCACATGACACATGAGTCTGTGTGTGTGTGTGTGTGTGTGTGTGTGTGTGAGTGATTTAGCCATAGGAATCATTAAAATTAACAGAATTTCTGTAGATCAGATGTAGATCAGACTAAGTTCTACCTGTAAGTATGATCCCCACTCCCATATCATAAGCAAAATGAATTATGTGGGTAATTGCATGAATTCTGATCTGTACTTTTACACTGAAGTCACATTGCCAAATATCAGATCTGTATTCTGTTCTATTCAGTATTGGAAATGGCAGTCAACATTTTTACACTGGTATAAAGAATAAAGTCTGCATGATTTAACTGAGGATGTTAGACATGCGTTTAACATGTGTTCCTAAAACAGATTGCCTGGAAGTTCGATCCCCTTGTGAAAAAATAAAAGCCTCATCTACATTCAAATTAATCAACATGTCTCTGCATAAGTATTTAAGATCACTGCTTTGATTTCAAACGAGGTTTTCTTGGAAAGGAAAATGAAAACAAAACCTGCTCCAGTAAGTCACATCTGAACTTGTATGTACATGCTCACACAAACGCACACGCACGCGCACGCACGCACGCACACTCACACCCACTGCACTACAGCTGACCCAAAGCAGCTCTCAGTACTTACAATACACCTTTAATACTTAATGAGATCTTTATTTCCTGTTTTAAAGGAAAAGATTGAGAGATAAAGAAAGATTGAGAGAGGAGATAGTAAATTAAAGACCATAGAGAGATGCTGAGCTATAGATAGAGTGAGCTGTTAGACAGACAGATGGCAGAAGCGGGTTAGGTCTGACATCTGACAGAGCGCCATGTTCTTCATTATGAACTGTGTGTAAGTGGGTGTGCAGGTTATTAATGCTATGCATTAAACACAACCTGATTTCTTTTCCATTTCCACTGTTCTAGGAGGCAGACAAATACAGCTTTCTCCCTCTGACCTTTGTGTAATTATTCGCATACAGTAAACAACAGCTATTTCATGCAGGTTGGAAACAAAGCCATTGTGGCTAAAATTAAATGTTAAAAACTATGATGAATTACAAATTATGACAACATCAAACACCATTCTTAGATAAATGAGTTGGACCTGCTATAAAGAACTGTGCATGTGACTGTCCCTACAAATATCCATCTATTCATTTCAGTCAGCACTTTACCCTGGTCAGGATTGTGGTGAATCCGGAGCCTATTCCCGGGAACACTGGGCATGAGCCAGGAATTCATTATGACATGTCAGTTCATTGCAAAATACCATGCACAAACATCCACCTACCGACATGTTTTTGTGAGATGGGAGGAACCCAGAGAAGACATAAGTATTCCACACACACCACATGTATTGTGATTGGAATGTGATAAAATCAACATACTGATGACAGACCTGATGACAGATGTAAGATCGTAGACAGGTGTAAACGTAATTAATAATAATAATAATAATAATAATAATAATAATACAAGCTGGTATTACAGAGAAAGTCCCCAGTCACAGGATATTATTTGAGATCAGAAAAAAACAACTTCATAGAATTTGCAATTGCTGCAAACTCGGCTTGCCATTATTCCTGGTGCTGCCTAACAGACAGCTGATGGGCACAATCATTTCCATCCTATTCCAGCTCTAACTTAATGCACTGCACCTCGCATTATATGTATATAATGCATATTGAGACCCAATCACAATGTGTGCACAGTGAGGGAGATGAGAATGCATATAAATACTGGTGCAACATCGCATCATTCGTCATACAAATGTAAAACGTGTAAATATATGCTCATATATTCTTTCACACGAGTCTCTAGAAAAGTTAGTTCCTTTAACACCAATCTCTGGTGTACTGAGGTTCTTTTTTTAGTTTTCACACAAAGGATTTTGTGTGTGTACTTTTACACTGATGTTATGGTTCTATGCTCTAAAATTTAGTACATTTAGTTTTCAAAACAGTTAGGCTCAAGGATTATGATTATGATCAATTAAGGCTCAATCGATTTTCAATTGAAATCGCAATTTCTAAAAGTGTGGATAAGCGTGCAACCCCTTAAAAAACATAGTATACTGGCAATGTAAATTCTAGCTTGACTCCAAAAGCGTGATGCGTAGCCTAGCTAACCTAGTGTATGAGAGGACAAGTTGCTGCCATCACATGAACGACGCAAGCGCTAGCTAGCAGCAAAAATGGGTAGGCTTGCAGTAGTGAGCCTGGTCCGACAACCGGATGTGAATCCAACAAGTGAAGCCGACCTTACAGACAAACAAAATTGCACATCAAATGTCTGGAAATTATTATTATTATTACCTCTTTAGGTGAAAGAATAGAGATGTAGTCTTCATAGATCATGAGTGCCTTCTCCTCTATCATGTTCTTGTTGATTTCCTTCTTCAGATCCTCGCAGGCCAGCCAGAAGAGCATATTCTCCTCACTGTACTCTGTGCGTAGAAACTCGCGAAACACGTTCCGGCCTGCTGGGTTCTTCATCAGTTTATCGAAGGACTGAGCCCACTGTTTCATCTCCTCCACCGTTGGTTTGGTGCTGAGGAAAAAACCCCAAACATTTAATTAATTTGGGCTACAGACGAGTGTGTCCTCAGGCTGCATAGTGTTTTTTATTTTTTATTTAAAACAATGGGAAAAGCAATGGAATGATCAAGCGCTGCACAGCAGAACTATATACAGAGCAGAAAACACCTGAGATTTCTCACTATTAGGGGTTCGCCAGAAATTCAGCTTTGTCCCAGTCTTAGAACAAGCTTGGGCATTCAGTGGTATGCAAATCTCAAAAGTCCATAATACTAATGATAAAATTCATCTGAGACCTGCAGCCTGCAACCTGCCCTATTTTCCAAAACTTGCAAAATTCCCCTCATGACTTACAAGTATCTAACAATTATGTCATGAGTGTGTGTACAGTTGATTTCTTTTGAACTAACTACCTACAAGGCTAATTAGTAGTGGCCAAATTAACATCAGATGTTGCAGTTGATTAGTACCTAACTAAACCTATCGTCCTGCTCTTTAAACATATTTCAATAATTAAAACATTGAGTTTACATTTCCAAGAAATCTGGCTTTTGTTTGCGGTTTTGGAAAGGAAATCAGGTTGCAATGCATTCTGGGGCCAGTTGAGAGTAATAAAGTATTAGGAGATGGTGACAGCGGATTCCTCTGAAAAGAAACAATAACCGACAAAGGAAATTGACAAGTATTTAATTAGTTTGCGTGTTATGACCCATACTTGAGGTTGTTTGTCATGTTGTTTCTAGTTTTAGCTCTTCTGTCTGCAATATGATCAAAGAATATAAGGAAGTATAATTATTGTAAAACAGAAAGACCCAATAATATATTTTGAAAATGATAACCATGTTAGAAATAAGAAATTATTGCATAGCCAAAACAGATGCCTGGAGTAAAAATGGTTAAAGCAAATGTCATACATAGCAATTGCTAATGAAGTGGAACAAACATGGCATTTATATTTAAACAAGATCTCGGCATCACAACAGAAGGTTCGATGGTTGTGGGATTCTTACGTTTAATGCTCAAGCTAGAAAACATTTGAATATGCTCCAACCAAGAGTAACTGAGAATGCTGTATTTGAATATGTGTCTGTGTGTGTGTGTGTGTGTGTGTGTGTGTGTGTGTGTGTATGATCTCACCAAACTTCACAGTTTGGTATGGTCTCCAGCTTAGTCTCCTGGGCTTTCAATCTCCGGCGACTCTCATCTTCTCTCCTAATAGTGAGACTGGAAGGTGGTAAAACGGCATTGAGAAATAACAGTTGTGCCCGAACCATCTTGGCCTGGCCACACAGACACACACAGACACACACAGACACAGACACACAGATACACGTGACATGAAGGGACAAACATTCCTAACACATACACTCTCCAGCTCACCCTTATTATTGTACATATACACATGCTATTTATCACAGAGATATGTTAAAGCATGTGTACCGCTACAATCTTGAGTCATGGAAAAGAACTGGGATTCTCATCTCGCTCTAGCTGCTCAGATAGCAGCTAATAAGCTAATAAATGGCCTGAAAGTATAATGGAATCATTCCATTTCAAATAAGTCATATGCTTATATAGGTGGGGCAATCAAAACTCCAGATTTTTCTGTCTGCTATATGGTCACTGTGGTCTTCAAATCTGTTTCCATAAATGACTTTGTTCTGCTTGTGACCACAGAAGCTGTCAATAGAGCAGCTCTGAGCTAGTCAGGCTGACCACAAAACCTCAGGCCCTGCTTCAGCATGTGGCCACGTGCTGCTAACACTGCACTGTGGTCCATGACTTACACCTAACACAGATGTGTCTAGCTTGGCTGTGGTGCTAGATCTTCCAGTTGCAGCTTTATGCTATCGTTTATGGGGATTCTGTCAGAAATAGATCTGTAGAAGCTCTGTTATTAGGCAGTAAAAGCATTCCTAAGTGGCTGACAATGTACGTGCGTGTATGTGTGTGTGTGTGTGTGTGTGTGTGTGTGTGTGTGTGTGTGTGTGTGTGTGTAAGACAGAGAGAGAGTCTGTGAATATGCAGCCATATCCCACAGAGCTCTTGGTAGAATGAGAGCAACCTTAATCACAGCTGCTCTTTAGGTTCCCAGTATACAGCGCTAACACACACACACACACACACACACACACACACACACACACATATTCAGAAACACATGTAAAAGGACAGAAGGCCTTGTGAAATCAGTGATGAAGAGGAAGTAGCTGGAATTGTTCACGTGACAAAAAGAAGGTATATCAAATCAAGGACATGAAATCAAACTAACTATCAAACAAACAGCACCAAGGAAATCAATTAAACTAAAAACAATGATATTTAACATGAACAGAGGTGAGAAAAAGGTGAAAAGGGTGTATGGGTCATACCAAGAGCAGCTACAGCAGCAGCACCAGCAGAAGCAGCAGGCATTGGGTCTCTGTGTGGGGGGCGAGTGCTGCGCCCGGCTCGGGGACATCTCGCTCCGTGCCATCGGAGACTCACGCTCTGCTGGGACAGGGCCTGTGTACTGAGACACACACAGTAAGGCACCTGGACAGCATACACACACAGTAGCGTCTAAGTGTGAGTCCACTACCAAGAACCATTTAGCCATTTGAGACTAAAATATATTTAAATATCCTTTTGTTTCAATTTTTTTAATTGTTGTGACAGCATACAGTATATTTCATTCAAATGGTAACTATGCTCTTATGACACTGTTGTTTTCAGATCTTAATGTCCAACACCTCAATATGGTTCTCTATGCATTAAGCACTATTGTTGCTTTTGCTGTCAGTAAAGAAGAATAATTTTTACTTATATTATTGAAGAATGGCGCAGTTTGAGAAGTAAAATTTAACAAAACTGCATTTAGTGCTTCATTACCGATTTAATAAAAAGTCAGACTTTTGGATCCTATACATGCTATCACATGCTTACATACAAATACATCCACACACATGCACATTATACAGAGGTCATACATTAAAATGCACACAGTTGTGCAGGCACAGAATAAATAAAAATTTGCTGTGTATATGACACATAAACCATCTACCAGATATTTGGTCCTGCAATATCATATAAACTTATACATTCATGTGAAAAAATAAGTACACTCCATGGAAATTGTTGGCTTTTTTTTTTTTTTTTTACATATTTGGACAAGCAATCTTTAAAACAGTGCATATTTATAAAATGTAGATACTCTATCAAAACCACAAGGAAAATTTGAGTTTTCAATCATTTATTCAACAGAAATATCAATAGATGTGATATTCTTCTGTGGAAGAAGTAAGTGTTGCCCCCTTTAGCAGAAATAACATCTTGTAGGTGTTTTGCATAATGGTCCACCAGTCTCTGACATCAGCTTGCTGGAATTTTTAACCACTCTTTCATGCAATATTCTTTCAATTGCAAGATGTGTGAGGGTTTTCTTGCATGTACTGCCTGTTTCAAATCCCCCACAACATTTCAATAGGATTCAAATCTAGGCTTTGACTAGGCCATTCCATAACCTTCTATTTCTTCTTTTTGAGCCATTCCTTTGTGGATTTGCTAGTGTGCTTAGGATCATTATCCTGTTGAAAGGTCCACTTTCGGTTCAACTTCAACTTTTGGACAGATGACCTCACATTATCTTCAAGCACTCTTTGATATGATGCAGAATTCATAGTTGAATCAATGAATGCAAGCTGTCCAGTCCCTGAGGCAGCGAAGCAACCTCATACCATAACATTCCCACCACCGTGCTTCACAGTTGGTATGAGGTGCTTCTCCTGAAAAGCTGTCTTTGGTCTACGCCAAACAACTCTATCTTTGATTCGTCTGTCCAGAACACATTATTCCAAAAGGCCTGGTCTTTGCCTATATGCTTGTTGGAAAACTGTAGTCTTGCAAAGGGTTTTTCCTGGCATGCTTCCCATGCAGGTCAAATTTGTGCAATCTCTTTCTGATTGAAGCATGCACTTTGACACCAACAGTTGCAAGACTTGCTAGTAGATCCTGTGATTAAATTTTGGGGTTCTTGGAGACTTCCTTTTGTTTCAGACGGTCTGCTCTTGGGCTGAATTTGCTGGGACAACCAGTCCTGGACAAATTGGCAGTCGTTTGAAATCTGCGCCACTTGTAGATGATTTTCCTTACAGTGGAATGATGTATTTGAAATAATTTGGAGATCTTTTTAAATCCCTTGCCAGACTCATAGGCATCCACAATTTTTTTTCTGAATTCCTTACAGAACTCCTTAGATCTTGGCATGATGACACCACACACCTCAATAGCAAAAGGAACACCAGACACTAGATATGAGAGTTTTAAATAAAACAGGTTCCACCTGCACTCCCTAAGCAGGTTCTAATCACTGGCACCCAGTCTTGAACACCTGATTCTAATTTTATGG
>JANDJT010000050.1:12540618-12558990 GCA_024331685.1 Stegophilus panzeri
TATATATATCTGAGCCAGCAGTTTAAAAGCAGTCCAATTTTGAGGGTGAATACTGCCTACACAGCTCTAGGCAAAACACGCATACCTTTATTTTACACGTGGCTTTGAAAAGTGAACAAAATTACATGCAAAACTGGCCGCTGCTAATTGCCCAAAGTTTAGTACATTGGACAGAATATGTAATCAGCCCCAATTCCCTTTTCTCCACCTTTTCTTCCACAGATTTCTCACTTTTTGTGCAATAGATACTGCACGTGGGAGAGAAGTGCAATTTGCCTGCTGGCACATATATTGCACATTTAGACTTGCATTCCAGTTTTGTAATTATTCAGCATTCTCCACAAAAAATCCTTTACATTATATGTATCATGTAAAGGATTTTTTTGTGCAGAATGCTGCTTAATTACATCTCAGAACTAGGGCAAACAGGCCCTAAAAATGCATCCACACTCTCATTGCACAACTGTTCTCAGCTCTGGTATTATTTTTAATTTTCCAAAACGCTCAGCCATAATTCTTTTCTAAATACATTTACAAATACATATAAATACAAATAGAGAGACCCTATGCCTCTGTCCACTGACCATCACTAATATCATCAGAGTAGCATGACAGCGACAGCTACACACACAGAGGACATGTCGCATGTGTGCATGTGTCTGTGTGCAAGTAAGCAAGCGAAAGGGAACTAGGGAGTGTTAAAACAAAAGTGCTTTGTTGCTTAACGACCTGATGAGAGTATAGAGGCATATTTAGATGAATGGAGGATCTCTATAGACCCAAACACACACACACACTGCCTTGTTACAGTAAAAGGATCTCATAATGGGGTCTCTGGCCAAACCAACAAGCCATAAATTGTAACAACAACCCTCTGTAGCTGAGGACAATACACACACTATCATATTCCTTTGCAAGGCTGCACAGCCGTGAGCTGAAACAGCAAGGGGAAGTTTGTGTGAGGGTGGAAGGAAGTAGACATTTATCCTGTGGAGTACCCAACAGAAAAGCACTACATATCTAGGAGATTGACAAACAGCTTACAATTGGGCATGCAATAACTGTTCAGCAATATACCATGTGATAGCCACTACACTTTACTGCTACTGGGGATATTACCACTACAACAGGATCGCACTCAGCTTTTAAAATGTGATGACACTTTAGTGTATCCTGAAGGACTTCCTGAAAGTCTTTACACTCAGAAGAAAGTTTTCCACCAAGCAATTCATAATTCAGTGTTTTTGTGTGTGAGATCTACTGTCTTCTTTTTGTGTGTGTGTATGTGAGATCTAGTGTGTTTATGTGTGAGATCTAGTATCTTATTGTTCATGTTTATGTGAATGACTACTATTATTTCTATTCCAGTGTATTATAATTACTACTGCAAGTATTCTTTGAATTATTAAGTTGTCATTCATAGTTTAAAATATTATGAGTATATATAAAATATATTATTATAATATGATTATAATACGATTAATGTTAACAGCCTTCCTAAGTATACACTTGCTCCAACCCTTTTTTCAGTTGAGACTCTCACTACTACTACTAAAAAAATCTTCCAGTAAGTCTGTATGGATAAAAGTGTCTGTTAAATAAATAACAGACATGCAAATAGCTACAGATTCTGATCATAACTGCGAGTAGACTGTTAAACAGAGAACCACCTCTCCTCCTGATTCTCCTACTCTTCCTCAGAAGAAGAACTGCATTAAGTAGGAATTGTAGGTTTCCTCTTCAAGAGTGCATATGATGCAACTTCAGTTTATGATGGGTTAAAAAAATGTCTCTAAAGGCAGACATGGTGAATGTAGACCTTCTTAATATTCTTCTGAATGTAGAATGTTCTTAATAAGCAAAATGATGTGTGTTTGAATGTTTACAAAAGGAGAAAGCTCTTTCCTTTCCAAATTTCTGTTTCTGGCCTTCCCTCTTTCCCTGCTTTTCAGCATGACATAATGTAGTTTCAGCCAGTGGACAGTAATTCAGGATATTTTTAGCTCTTGGCAGCCCCGTATCCCTCTTGTCTGCTCTTCTTTTGTTTCTACTAATTGCTGAGTCTATTTTCTTCTACAGGGTTCAGTAGGTGTGAGTGTCTGTTTAATCTACGTCAAGAGGAGAGTTAAGAGTGTGCGTGCGTGTGTGTGTGTGTGTGTCTGTGTCTGTGTGTGTGTGTGTGTGTGTGTGTGTGTGTGTGTGGGAGAGGAGGGTTAATGTAGTTGAAGCATGAGAACACACTGTGCACTTCACACACATTGTTAAAGTAAATAGAAGAAAAATCATCTTGTTTGTCCCTGGGGGTTTCCACTTACTCCTGGTTAGTTTCCCTCTGGAGAATCTTGGCTCAGCTGACAACAAGATTTGTATGATTTCGTTTGGCACCATGCAGTGACTGTCAGGACAGCATTTGTCTTTTTTCAGCCCTGACAATCAATTTCATTTTTAAAGCTCTATTTATGCACGATGCATAAAAAATCCAACGTGATATCTCACTATCATTCGATAATAAAAACAGATGACAAAAATATTCATTATTTATTAACTGTATGCTATGAAGCACACTGTGTTTGATGGAAATGCAATGTTTGATGGAAAATGCAACTGCAACAGAGAAAACAGTAAAGCCAAAGTCCTCCAAAGTATGGGAACACTTTACATTGGAATAGTGACTGGAATGGTATATCTTATCGCATTGTCTAACTGCATTGCAAAATTATGGTCATATTTATCGATTGTTCCTAACTAATTAGAAAACAATATCTTTTGCTACTAACATTACCAGTAACATCACCACAAGTAGTGAAACTATTTGAATCAATTACCCTGTTACTAGTTAAACTATTTTTTTAACCCAGTAGTAACGGTCAGTGATATGACAAATATAGATTTCATATCACGATTCACTGAGTCAGTTCTACAATACACAATATGCATAAAGATATATAGGTTGTGTGTCTAGTCATTAAGTCTTTGATTCTTTGAACTTTGTTCAGTTCGCATTAAAGTTGCTGGGAGTTGATCCAGAAAGAGTCGATTCCCTGATTCCAGGCACTGCAAATTAAGAATCAGCCCCAAAGCTTTGGAGTCGATTCTACATACTGAAAACGATTCACTTCGTGCAATCACAGCAAGTAAAATGAATTAGCATTCGCGTGTTTGAACCAGTGACAAAACTTTTATGGAAAACCACAACCTTATGTTAGTTTGGGTATCTGATTTGAAAAAAATGGTAAACATAACACTGTAAGCACTAATATTCCCATGCCTTAACAGTTTGTCTGATAAATATAAGTAATATTGTATTGTAGTTAATAATTTCTTGTTGTTGTATTTACTATATGTTTTAAAATAATCCAGAATTTTCAAAAGAATAATTAGATGCAGTCCTCCTACACATATTATCAAACTCTCTCGAATCAAAACGACAGTGTGATTGTGTGTACATGAGATTTTTCACAGTTTCAGATTGACAGTGCTAAAACAAAAACAAAAAAAAGAAGCTGTGTGCAAAAAAAGGGTGTGTGTGTGAGAGATTGTGTTTCTCACTATCTAACTTGCTTGTGTGGAGCCAGATTCGCTGCTGCGCCGCTTCTCATCTTATCTCATCTTATTAACCCTCCCTCCAAATTCCTATCAGGAGGGATTTGGTCAAGTCCTGGCAACCCCAACTGCTGCATCACTTGACCCAAAAGAGCAGCAGAAAAAAAGAAAGCACATTCTTGTCTGAAAGAGAGAGAGAGAGAGAGAGAGAGAGAGTGGCACATTGCAGCTGGCTGGGGCTTTTCTCTTGATGCTGTATGTTTAAATAGCAATATGACTCTCACCCAAGGGTTTTAACCAATTAAGCACTTATTTGAGAAGTAATCTGTGTGATTAGTCTTCCATTCTTGCAGTCTTAGATCATTAATACCTAACAGGACCAGATCAGTGTCTAACTCCCAGCCAACTCAGAGTGGGGGTTGCATCTAATTCCCTTACAGTTAGAGGGAAACACAATTTAACAAAAATCTATATCTATAAATGTGCTAAATACCCAGAACCTCACAACATGATGTTGGAATATTTGTTGGAGCAAAAAAAAACCAAAAAACAAACAAACAACAAAAAAAAACAAAACGGGAATTACAGGAATTACATTGTTGTAAAGGCCCAACAACAGACAACTCTAGACAAGTTTGATGCATGTTCCCACCAGCTCTTCTGAAGTTCTTTTATGAGCACTTAACTGAGGAATATACTAACAATCAGCTTGGATTTCCAAAATGAGAGAAATGCATGGTGTGGTGCTCTAGGAATAGACACAGATACACTGAGCTAGACAGGTCCAGTGTACTCATGCTATTGGAGGTTCTCCCAGTCCCTGCACCAAACATGAAGCTCTGCTACACACAAAATTAGTCACACATTTATAAAAGTGGAAGTTTTTCCACCACTCACAGAAGTGGAGATCCCCAGAAGTGGAGGATCAGAGACATGTGCATGTACACACATACACACACACACACACACCCACCAAGACACATGAAATCGAAGAAATTATGCAGCACAGAAAAAATCAAGACATAGAGGTAGGAAAAAAGCCAATAAAGATGATACTTTGCTTATAATGAACCATGGAACCATGGAAGAGTCTTCATTTGACCTTGTTTGACCTCACTGAGAATATAGTGCCCCCTAAACACAAAGTCACACACTTGTATGGGTAAAGATATGCATATTTAGTCTAAATATTCTTATTTAAATACAGGTATTTCAAACTCAAAGGCCTAAGTTTGGAAGGAGACAGGGGACATTTGGGTACGGAGTATGTATGGAGCGGAGTGAACTGTCCTCTCCTATTCCAGATGCCCAGTAAAAATCATATTCAGACTACTACAGGTGCAATTCAGAGGCTAGTATAGTTTCCGTCACACCTTTTTTTATTCTCATGCATGGAGGTCAAGCAGGAAATAGCTTACAGTCAGCCACCTCAGCTGAACATGCAGCTCCGTTTTTCCGAGGTGAACTGAGTACATGTGAGAATGTAAGTCGCTGTCAGCCAGGAGTTGCTGTAAACTGTAAGATGGGTCTAGATTAAAATGTACTGAAGTAATCTGTCAGTTATATCTACCACATTTAGCAAGTTTCTCATCTAGCACAGACCCATCAACATTCAGACAGTCACTGTTTAGGACTGACAGGTGTATTTTTCTAATGAGAGCCACTGAATGGATCAGAATAGATCAGTAATGACCATTTTATTTCATTCATGCACCCTCAAGGATTTGCACACAAGACATTTTCACTTTGCCTACATCACCAAGTCAGCACACATCTCCCCCTAGCCTATAACACCCGAAAGCATAGTGACAACCTCAGGAAATACTCAGATGTACTCTGTGATTTCCTTAAAACAGAATAAATCCTTCATAGCCTATCTGGGTTGCATTTGGAGCATTTGTTCTCTTCATGCTAATACCTGTATTTCTCATTTGCTCACAAGGGAAAAGCTTATGTCAATGAGTATTTAACTCTATATTAAATGACTACAAGACTACAGAGACTACTTGTGTGGAGGCCATGGCATGTAAATTTTCACTCCTAAGGTCAGTGGCCCGTTTTATGTAAAAGGTAATGTTAATGTTAATAAAGCTAATCAAGTGAAACATAACAGACATGATGTTGAGTTGTGAATAGTCAGACAAAATGTGATACAGTATATCATATAACCGAACACACATCCCCACAAACCAATCACAGAGCGTGGACGGCATATGAGTGTGTCAGAACGCCTGTGCCTGTGCCTGCTATGCTTACTCATAAACCCCCTCTCTGTGTCACTTCACAGACACGCTTCAACACAGAAGTATACATAAGTATGCCTCAATCTAAAGCTGAAATGAAACCTATGCCTCTCTTAAACCCACAATTATAAAACTGTTTTTTCGCTCTCTCTCTAAGCACCCAAGCATGTGCACATGGCAAAGTTTTCAACAGTTTTAATAGAATGTATCATTCCAGAATTATTCACAACTTGTATCCAATGGTCTGACGCCCATGTAAGTGAATCCCAGTATAAACAATCACTCACACAGAGATGGGAGAAACACACATGATGCAATAAAACAAAATGAATACAGGCTGATCAAACCTGTGTGGTATGGACAAGGTTAAATCCTGAGTTACAGAGATTTGGCCTCTGTACCGTCCACACCAGAGCAAGCAAGAAACAGGCAGAGAAGGGAAGTGTTGTAACTGGCCCAATGTTGTAAGTGACAAAAGGGCGTGTGTGAAACCTCGTGAGTCAGCGTTGTTTCTTCCTCTTTCTGCCACTCTGCAGACCAGAGCAAACGATTAGCACACAGGCTACATAAAGACACATCCTCAATGCAACTTTTCTGTACAAAAATCTTCCAGATTGTTTGGACAGCCTTTAACTTTTGTGTAAGTTTTGTGCAATTTTAAGAAGTGCTAGAAAACAGAATCATGACTTCTATGGATGGCTGGTTTGCATTCTGCGCCACAAAGTTTGTGTCTAAAAATGTTAAATAGTTAAAGAAACACCACTGCAGCTTTGGACCTTTATCACTTTTAGTTTTTTTGTGCATAAATAATCATGATTATTATCATTTTATTATCTGTGATGAATCCACTAATGGAGTCAAAGTGAAAGGGGGAAGTTCAGAGTCCCTTAGTGCATCATGCCAGTGTGATGTGCTGACTTCCTGTCTTACCCAACCCTAGAGTCCCTCTTCTTACAGCACAGGCCAGAAGTCGGAGATCGTAGGGGGTAAAAGGTTCAGGACCATGTGGGCATGAGAATACCAATAAAAACAGCAAGTTCTGAGATGTAATGTGAAGTAAGTGTTATGCAATTTTTTCAGCTAACATAGCCATTTCACCTTATATGGGTATGAGCATGTGCAGAGTAAACAAATACACTAATACAGTTTTATTAAATTTGCGCCACATGAGGTTCTCAGTGGTGAACTCTGGGGGTCTCTGCCCCCTTTTGACATGACGGCTTCCACCTGTTCACTACTTGCCTTCTCATCCTCCTTTTTACTCTATTTTCCCTACTCTGCCATTATTCACCTCTGAGTGTGAGACAGAGTGTTGGCACTTGAGGGTGTGAAGTTATTTAATTATGGCATATCTGAAAACATTTCTGGCCCCCAAAAAGAACATGACATCTTCCCTTGATATCCCACGGCTATCTTGATGTTATTATAGCCATCATCACAAGCTCCTCTTGGATGTTTTTACAGTCTGGTCCATAAGTATTTGGACAGTGACACAATTTTTGTAATTTTGCCTCTGTATACCACAATGGATTTGAAATGAAGCAATCAAAATGTGATTGAAGAGTAGACTTTCAGCTTTAATTCAAGGAGTTTAACAGAAATATTGCATTAACCATTTAGGAATTACAGCCATCTTTTAGAGAGTCCCTCCATTTTCACAGGCTCAAAAGTAATTGGACAACTGACTGATAAGCGGTTTCATGGCCAGGTGTGGCCTGTTTCCTCCTTATTTCCTAACAAATTAAGGAGATAAAAGGCCTGGAGTTGATTCCAAGTGTTGAATATGCAATTGGTAGCTGTTCATGTGAACTCTCAATATGTAGTCCAAAGAGGTGTGTGTCGATGCAAGTGAAGGAGGTCATCATTTGGCTGAAAAAACAAAACACAGCTATCAGAGAGATAGCAGAACCTTCAGGAGTGGCCAAATCAACAATTTTGTACATTCTTAAAAAGAAGGAATGCACAGGCGAGCTCAGCAACACCAAAAGGCCTGAAAGACCACAAAATACAACTAAAGTGGATGAGCGCAGAATTATTTCTTTGTTGAATAAAATGCCCTTCACAACATCTAGCCAAGTCAAGAACACTCTGGAGGCGGTAGGCGTATCATTATCAAAGTCTATAATCAAGAGATGCCTTCATGAATGTAAATACAGACAGTTTATCTCAAGATGCAAACCACTTGTAACACTTAACAACAGAAAGGCCAGATTAGACTTGCTAAAAAAACTCTAAAAAAAAAAAAAAAAAAAAAAGACTGACCATTTCTGATGCAAGATTAACTTAAAAAGAAGAATATGAATGAAAGGAAGGTCTCATGATCCAAAGCATACTATATTATCTGTCAAACATGTGGAGAAAGTGTTATGGCATGAGCATATATGGCTGCCAGTGGAACAAGGTTTTTGGTGTTTATTGATGATGTGACTGCTGATAGAAGTAGCAGGATGAATTATGAAGTGTATAGAGCTCTACTTTCTGCTCAGAAATCTACACTTCAATCACATCTTGATTGCTTCATTTCAAATCCATTGTGGTGGTGTACAGAGGCAAAATTACAAAAATTGTGTCTTTGTCCAAATACTTATGGATCTGACTGTATATTTGTCTCCTTACACACAGCTGCAACATAAAAGCAGGAACCACTCAAAACAGCACAATGTGCCTCATCATCTGTGCCAACACTGAATGGTACTGCTAACAGTTACAATATGAAGACTTGAAATGAGCCTCTGTGATGATACATTATAGAAACATAGTACATCTGGGGTGGAAAATTAATAGCCTGGGCGACCAGGACATGCATGTTTCTTGTCTGGGTTATTCGATTTTTTTTAGTTGTAGTTGCCCAGAAGAAGAAAAGACCCTATTAAAATTTGCAAAGTTTTTCATTTGATATGTTGTTTTTATCCACTTCACAATGATGCGACTCCGATCAAATTATGTATCTCTGCAGGCTCCAAATGGGCTGCATATGGGATGGCTTAGTATTAGGGTTAGAGAAGGTAGAATCATTCTCTGCCAAGATGTGCTATTACATGTTAGCCACACATAATTGGAATTGTACCACTTGTTTGCAGCTGGATTCGGGCTGCAGCGATAAATTTCTTGCTCAATCTGGCTGACAGTAGCACAATTTTTACTAGGTGGTTTAATTAACAGACAATCGTTTCTGAATCAGGAACACACAGGTATGTGGAAACACTTAGGAAATGCTGCAAAGCCATCATATAACTGTCCTGCTTACTACATGCGGTCACCTTGTGGTTAAACATGTCGAGAGAAAATAAACAGCCAGACTCACATACCTTTTTACATGTGATGCGAGGACAACGAAACACCAGCTCAGCCAAAATGATGACCAACGACTTTTTGTTGAGAGTGCAAACACAATGTGCAACAATAGAAACTTTGTTCCGAAGACCTTAGAAGAGGATCCCTTAGCCTGCATTAATGCACTTCATTAACACACTAGCTCAGTGTACATTATTACATCACATTAGCTACAATATTTTCGCCTTGTTAGTTAGGTTTCACCCAAAACATAGAACTGGGCAGTAGACTGAAACTTTTACTTGCCTGCTGGGCTAGCTAATACATTTATGATTTGTGTATCGCCTGTACATTATATATCCTTTTCAATGAACTCAAAGTGAAGCTGATGGTAATTAAGAGTATAATAAAGATACAAAAGAATGTAATAAAGATACAACAGAAACAGTACAGTATCATCAAATCCTCATAAAACACACACACACACACACACACGCCTTATTATCTGAATTAACTGAAAAAATTCTTAATGCAGTTAATTAATGTGCTTGCACCAAAATATAACCCTAACCTTAACCTCGGTAACCAAAATGAAACCTTTAGACTCTTATTTTTAAAATAAGTTTTCCATGTTGGGATCAGCCAAATGTCCCCCACAAACTTAAAACTGTCAGATATCCTATCCTTGTGGGGACATTTTAGTCCACACCAAAATATGCAAATATGCACGTGCACACACACACACACACACGCACACACACACACACGAGTGGTCACAAACAATTGCGACAATAAAAAAAACAAAACATGACAAGCACTATATATAGTATCAACATGTGAAATGAATTGAAATTTGATTTGGCAAGCGAGGCTAAATGCTGAAGGCATCGGGCTCTTGGGCCACATGGAGACAGAGAGCTGAGAGTGGGAGGATTATAAAAACATCACTCTCTCTCAGTCTGGATGGGGTGCTGTGAATTTCATGTGTCAGTGGTAAGAAACTGATACCAGTATTCCTTGTTCTGGTGTATATACCATTATTCTCACACTATATCTCTATCTTTTGTCCAAAGGAAAAAAAAAACTATTAAAAAGGCAATGTTTCAACATTTATTCTTAAAGCACATAATGCTTTAAGTCAACATTACAGTATTCGTTCAATTTTAATAATGTCCTATAATGGGAGCTATATATAAATAAATACAAATAGTCTTTTGTTTTAGCAGATGTAGGAAATAATTACACTTTTTTTTTTAAACAAATGTATGTACTTTTATTGAAAACCCGTATGAGAATATGGCTTCTTCCCAGTCCTAACTCCAAACCAGATTAACCAGATCAAACCAGATTTATAAAGATTCATTTATTTTGTAATTTCTTCTCAATATTGCAAAACTAAGCTTGTCAAGTTGAAAGACATGGCCAACACAAAGTAATGGGAAGTAAAAACCAACCAGATGGAATTCAGGACAAAGAACAGGTAGGTTTTTTTTGTTTTGGTTTTTTAAAAAACATTTTTCAGCAACATGGACAACCAGAGAAAAATTCCACTGAACACTAAAGTGTTCCAAGACATAAATCACACTCAGAGTCTTTTAACATGCAGTATCTCATGAAACACATACTCAGTCAAATTCACATTCACATATCCTTAACTTGATTTTGTTTAAGTCACAAAAGGTTCTGAGGAAATCTGGAATTTCTGAGAGTGTGAAAGAAAGAGGGTAACCAAATGATGCAACTTGAAAATCACATTGAAATGCAACACACTAAATTTGGAAATGCCAAACTAAAGGCAAATCTCAGGTTGGCCTTGAGCCCCTCAGCCTCACCCCCAAGGAAACATAGTCATTTCCTGTTCTGCATGCATGTAGAGAAAAAAGAGCTTGAACAACAATGGAACTCATCTAGTGCTTACCTTAACCACATCCTACTTTATGACAGATGGCCTGACATACAGTATGCTTTCAAGGTATTTTATTTTTACATTTCATGACAAAAACCTTGCACTAGAATTTGGCGAATACCAAAAAGATAAAAGGCAGTGGAAAATGCCCTTTTCAAATATACATATACAAACAGAAGCACAAGATCATGTCTTACTATCGGTAACAGAGCAGAAATTCATTAGAAAATAAGAATAATTTTAAATTTAAGACTCACTGTTACAATTATTTTTCTAAAGAAAGAACAATAATTTTAGAAATCAAACTCAGCTGGCCAGTCAAGAGAGCTCCTTTTATAGAAAGACAAGAAACAGTTCTAAGTACCAACATAGTAACCAGATTGACTTCTATAACCTGACATTAGTCATGAGAAACTATGACTAGTCATGTCTCCCCTGGGGGCAATATGAGAAAGAGCAAGAGAGAGACAGCGAGAGAGAGAGAGAGAGAGAGAGAGAGAGAGAGAGAGAACAATATAATGCTATAAAACATTACACTATGTATTTAGTTCTCACATCCATCAAGCATTATGCACAGGTTGTATATACAGTATAGTCGATGTAGTAAAATCGTAGTGTAGTACACAACATTTTATATTTGGTGGAAAGCACTGTCTAACATGTCGGTTCAAATCTCCCACATGACCTCTTAGAGGAAAGAATCGCTGTAAATCATTCATTCATTCATCTACAGTAACCTGGTCAGGGTTGTGGTGGATCTGTAGACTATCCCAGGAACAGGAGGGAATACACCCTGTATGGGACATCAGTGCAAATCAATACTAAGCCAGCACTTTCATCCCATAAGGAAACATTTCCAGAGGTGCAATGATCCCAGCAGGCAAAGACAAAAAACAGAAATTTAAAAAGACCCTAGTGTATAACAGTGCATGAGTCGCCCCCCAAAGCAAAGGAAACATCAAGGCAAATGTCTGGGGTGAGTGGTACTTAATAATAAACACCATCTCCAGTTTATTTTTACTGTTCAGGGTCCTACCCACTAATTTTCTACTCGCTCAAAAGACCAAAGCTTGTCACAAGTCAAAGTTCACGTAGATAAAGTTGTCACAAAGCAGATATAATCATTACCTGAAATATGGCTTTCACATCTTTTACCATCCGAAAACTATCTTTATCCACTGGGTGAATATTATATTATATAATGTCATGCTTGGTCTGACAGCTAATTTATCTAAACAAGTTGAACTCAATGTCAACGTTATCAACAAGGATGCCTCCGCCACCAACAAGTCTAGTCCTTCTTGTTACTAATTTGTATGCCAGAACTACCCTGAACATATACTTCAAAATGTGAAGTAAGGTATTGAAGAAAAACTATTTTAGATATTTGACCTTGCTGTAACTATGCTCCTGTTTGGATTATTTCCAAAATCCAATCAGTTCTTCTGCTGCTTACAATAATAATTAAATTGAAATCCTACAACCATTCAACCATTTGTTCTTGAAATATCATGCTAATAAGAATCTCAGATGGATGGATGGATAACCTGAAACCATAATGCCCATGAAAGGGAGTTTTCAGGTGTCTCCCATATTGCAGTAACAAGGAAGTGCTACGGCTAAGCTGTTGCCATTGGCACCACTACATTTCTATCCTGATGGGCGTGGTTTCTTCCAGGATGACCCTACTCCCATCCACATGGAACAAGGGCTCACTGAATGATTTGACAAGGATAAAAATGATGTAAATCATATGCTACAGCCTGCACAGTTATCAAATATTCTACTCAACCTAACTCTACGTAGAGCAATAATCACAACACTGTGGGAATATCTTCTGGAACACAGGTGTTCATACCTCCAGTACAGACTAAGAGAATCTATGACAAGACTCACTGAAAGTGTTCTCACAACTTGTAGTGCACCATCACCTTATTAAGAGACTTTATGTTGATTTTCCCTTTAATTTCCGTCTGCGTTTACACACACACAAAACTATATATGACAGCCTATAGAGAAATGCAAGATAAGTGCAAGATATGCAGCCTTGGCAGAGTGCTTAAGAGATGTCTGCTGGCTTCACTTAGGTCTACACACACATACACACGAACAGGAAGAATGTCTGCCTGGTTGGCTGTTTTTAGATCTAAATCTTGCTTTACTCTAACTTTATCCAGATGCCATGCATGACTGGACATAAATCATGTGACTAACTCCGAGTCTTATCTCACACTCCCAACCTACACTCTTAAACTTCTCTCCCTCACTTGTGGCTGTACCTACAGAACAATTCAAGTTTGAATTCCAGCTGCAGGAATAGCCCACTATATATGTAGGAGTATATGCAACAAACAGAATATATCAAAGGACTTCAAATAGCCTCTACCTATAAAGGTGATAGGCAGCAGACTCTGGCATGTGAGATTTCAGCTGACAGTATGCTACTCCCATGTTCATGATATTGACAATACTACAGATGTATTAGAATGCTTCATAATGTGATGCAAATATTTGTAAATATACAGGTACACAAGAAGTGTTGTCATGGCTATGCTAAAAGTATTAAATGACTAACTATTAAATATTCTGTTACTTAGAATATGTAGGAAATGACAGGCGTAATTTGCAGTCAGAAGAAATGAGTGTCCATGCAATGTGAAATATAGGGTCAAAAGTATGTGGACACCCGACTATGACACACATATGTGAGCCTTCCCCAAGCTGTTGCCACAAAGTTGGAAGGTGTATGGTGTAACATTACATTTAGTGCTAAATCACTGGAAGTAAAGGGTCTAGCCCAATTCTGTTCCAGCATTACAATGCTCCTGTGCACAAAGCAAGGTCCATGAGAACATGGTTTGACAAGGCTGGTGTTGAAGAGATCAAGTGGCCTGCACAGAGCCCTGACCTCAATCCCTCTGAACACCTTTGGGATAATTTGGAATGCTGACCGCACCCCAGGCCTCCTCACTCAACATCAGTGCGTGACCCCACTAATGCTCTTGTGGCTGAATGAGCACAAGTCCCCAGAGCCTGGCTTCAAAATTTAGCCTTCCCAGAAGAGTAGAGGTTATTAAAACAGCAAAGGGGGGACAAAATTGGAATGGTCTGTTCAAAAACCACATATGGGTCAGGTGTCCAAAAACTTTTGGCCATATAGTGTACGTTATGACTTGAACATCTATGAACAGTCATATACTTGAGACTGAAAAGTGCACTTTCCAGAATATAAGCATGCTCCAAATATTCTTGTATACATCATAATAGAAACACTGAATACAATAGAAACTCACGGGTGTTAAAACTGATGTAACTACATTGTTGATGTCATGCATGCATGTATGTGTATGTGCATCATCAGCATAACACATAGAACTCTTGCCAGGTCATACTGACATTCCCAAAAACCACCACCACTAAACAAAAAGAGGAAACAACCACTGAAGAAAAGATCTCACACAACCCCAAGCAGCAGCAGACGAGCAAGAGCGGCGAGTTACCAGAATGTCCATCATGGCTTGGCGGATGACAGCCAACTAGTCTTACAATCCTCAATGTTGTTAAAAGCCTGGACACATGCATGTCATCCCCCCGCAGGCTGCGGACCTCTCCTTCACAAACACACACACAGATACCATGGAAATGCAAGGGTGTACAAGAACAAACACGTATGCAGACACAGAGGAAGAAAAAAGAGAAAGAAAAGGAAAGTGCTTATTTCAAATGCATTGATTTTGAGAAAGCACAGTAAGCAGAACTGGTACCAGGTCACAACTAACACTACATACAATGAAAATATTCTGAACCTCAAGCAAGCCATAGCAAAAGAATGACAGTTTGCTTAAAAGATCATATTTTAATAGAAAACAGCTTACTCTCAATGCAACTTATGTTACACACATGCTAATGGCTTTAATGCTAAAATTGTTATGCCATTAATTCAGTTAATAGGGATAGTGAAACAACGTTTAGCAGTTTTAACACCTGATTAATCGGATTTCCCCACAAAATTAGTTTGAAGACAGTAGCAATTTAGGTCTATATTCAAAGTTGAGTTACAAGCATGTAGTGAGGAGTTAATATTGAAATTGTGCATGTTAATACATTAGTATTTAGACCTCAGATGTTAATATGTGACTAAGCACTACTCAGACGTTTGTGCGGAGTTACATACAGAGAATCGAAATAATAAAATATTTGCCATTACTTTATAAATTCAACAAATCAAAAATAGTCAATTAAAACATCCTGCATATATATTACATATTATCTCATGAACACATTAACATCTGTGTACAATTAACTGTTGCAATAAACATACAAACAAACAAATAAGTAAGTAAGTAAATAAATAAATAAATATTTTCGATGGCCTATCCAGTAGAGTTGTAACAATACGCAAAGGGGTGTGTCTGAAGCATGAGGTGCTTTATTTTTCATTCAGCTGTTATCTAGCTGCGGTGTGAAAATCACACAGTTGTATATAGCTCGAACATGTTTCTGAATTCTTCACTTTTCGATGCAGTGATCTGTTTTTATCCCAGAATGAACCAGCTGGGAATGCTGGGAGAGAGAATGAGTGTGAGTGTGCTGTGTGTGTGTTTGTGTGTGTGTGTGTGTGTGTGTGTGTGTGTGTGTGTGTGTGTGTGTGTGTGTTATTAGTGCCAGGTAGTGTGGCTCATGAAAAACAGCATGCTTAGGAGAAGCATGCTATTTTTAAACCCCCATGGCCTCTGCTGATTGAGGAAGTTACTTCTCAGAAGCAGGAGTGTTGGCTTGATTATGTTTAAATGTTTATTACACTTCACGTAATATATGCGCTATTCTATGATGTATAGATTACTTTCACATGCAGTCTGGTGAATGTATCGTTCGGAAAATGCATCAAAATCGAACAGTCTTGTATCAAACGATGCAATATGATACAAAGTATTATTACAGCCCTACTATTCAGTCACGTGCAACACTCAGCAGATAAAGCATTTTCACCCAAAGCCTAAGCTCATGCTTTTTGATGCTGAATATTCTGGATCAAGCGCTATTTTATAAGCTGCTTATTACAAAAAAAAAACAAAAAACAAAAAAAACAACCTTCCATCTTGAACACCTGATAAAACCATCATGGAGACGTGAACTACATGCAAGTCATTTACAGGTAACTGTGTAGTGCAACCCTGAATACAGAGAACTTGAATATCCCTGAATAAAAATATGAAAGTAACATTTGAAGGGAAGTCTGTAAATTTGCATACAGCCTTTCCTGAACTGGAGACAATTTTATATAAAGATAAATAATGAACAACCCGTGTTTAAGACAAGTAAGTACAGTACACATGTAAAAGCATATTTTTGGGTTGTCATGTTGTGCAAAAGCATTTTTTTGTCCTAGAATCAGGAGATCACCATTTTAAAATATCATATCCTGCTTATAGTCTATATAGAGGCTGCAGGGTTCTTAGAGCACTACTTCTGGTTTGGAACCACACAGTCTGTTATCACAGAGGAAGTAACCTTTAGTGCTGAAGAAACAAAATGGATTTTCCAGGTTCAACGACTGTCATGAGCTGCCTACTGTAATGGTGTTTCATTTTCATTTGCTCAGGTTTTAAAGAGAAAAATGTATTCATGTAGAGTGAACCTGTGGTTAGTTTACTATAATACTGTAATATCTGGTCTCCAATGGAGACGAGCGAGAGACAACGAGAGAGAGAAAAAGAGGGAGGGGGAGAGAGAGAGAGAGAGAGAGAGAGAGAGAGAGAGAGAACGAGAGAGAGAGAGAAGCCCTTAGCACCTTTTTTAAAAAACAAAATCCAAGATGTGGTGCATATTAGGCTCAGTATTTAAATGTATATAGTGACATTTTGCTTATTTACTGGAGTCATTAAGCTTTCTATTCCTAAAATTTAAACCAACATAACACATTAGTTCCCAGCTTTATATGCCTCTTTTTTTTGTCATTAAAGTTTGGATTAAACCTATTCAATTCAAGTGATCAGTCAAACAGTCTAATATCTATAAGAACTCAATAACACATATAACGTTGATAATGGTTGGTTGAAATTTCCACAACTGCATTATAAGCCACTGGGGGTCCATGGACCCCACTTTGAGAACTACTATTTTAATATACAGTGTACAGACATCAGGACCTTTTAACAGGTCCTAAAAACAGAAAATATGCTTTGATAAAGGAAAGCATCACTTTACTCATTTGTACATAAATCTGTTAAAAAATTGACAAAATGGCCCTTAAATAGTGCAGCACTTTTGTATTTTAGTGATTGTATTAATTATTGGATTATTCTTAATTAACCACAACTGACTGCAATATTACCAAAATGGCTAACAATACATAACATCTTGTTTTTTATTGACTCGTTGCTGCATTAAACCACATACTCCCATTTTGCCTATCTGTTTTGTTGTACACTGTTTTGTCTTGCAAATCTATCTATACTATCTATCTACAATCACATGATTAATCTGACTACAGAGCAGTATTCTCTTGAAGATTAATCAACACATTAAAAGGACCACTGGCTTATAATGTACAAAGTAAAAGAAACATTTCTGATGTTTAAATGATCAAATACAATAAAGCTATTTTGTTCCCAGAACAGCTGAAATGTGTCTGAACAAAATATTTGTCTTTATCATTCTAGTTCTTATAGAACAACCCTACAATTGATCAACATAGCCTTGAAAGCATACCAATTCTTAGCTGTATTTCCCCTCTAAATAAACATTTTCATTTAATAATTTAACCAAAGCAGTGAGTTCCCCCAGTACTAATGGGAAGATAATACTTACATTGTCCCAGGTCTAAGTGAAAATATTAATAAGCTGTTTGATTGCCAGGGTGGCCTCTGTATATATTCATATCAAAAAGCACGAGTGAGTGTGGCACAGCCAGCATCTCCTACTTTACTTCTCCTTTAGCAAGCTGAAGAAGAGGGGAGGAAGAAAAACTCAGCTCAAAAAAGGGGAAATGAGCAACAGACAAGAGAAGAAAAAGAAGGGACAGAAAGGGAAGTTGGCTGCACTGTTATGGAAAATACACAAAGACAGCAAAAAGCTACAAAAGTTGTTGTAAGTGAAAATAAAGCAGTAAATATCAAAGAAACAGTCAGTATCTGGCCTTATGATACACCAGCTTCATGTTACGCATGACAGTGAAGTAGTTATGAGAAAACAAGGTGGGAAAAACTCTTGCACGCTGATTTCAAATTATGGCATTCCACTATAGTGATATTATGGCAAAGAACATGGTGAGGAAAAATAGAGCGATGACCACAGAATGACATACATGACTCCTGCTTCCTTTATAGAATCAGTCTCTTGTTTTGTTGAAGCATGGCTAATCTCTTGGTGACTTGCACTTCAACTGCCTCCTTCAGACCAAAACAT
>JANDJT010000050.1:12570023-12594513 GCA_024331685.1 Stegophilus panzeri
ATATATAATGTGTGTGTGTGTGTGTGTGTGTGTGTGTGTGTGTAATGTGTAACAATAGTTATAGAAGCAGAATACCTAAGGGACTGGGTAGGTGAATAAACATATATATGTTGATATGTTAATTGCATGTTTAAGCAAGCAGATTTTAGATGTTGACCAACTCTGACCAGATTTAATTCATGATTTCAAACCCTTATAGAAATGTTTATTCACACCATAGCAAACAGTAATTGAAGGATAAGTGTAACTGCCACTTGGTGTCAGTAGAGCTCTCTGCTTCACTGTAGTTGTGCACTTGGCAATACACTACAATGAAAGCTTGACTTATAGCAAGTAAAATAAATTATGTGCTGGGTTTCTAGGTAACCCAAGGAGTGATTTTACTTAATACACAATGTTGGGCTTTGATGATGGCTTGCACCTTGCATGATAATGTGCACTGACTGTAGCATCAGCACTGTGCAATAGAATTTTGCAATCCAGAGTGTATTTTCTATCAGATCTAATACTGTTTAAAACTGCACACAATTAATTTTCCAAATCTCTCTGCATGCAAGCTTCTTACTGTTTTATAGGGGTCAGACCTACATAACTGATGTAAAAAGATGATAATGCTGAATGTGACAATGAACTATTTATAGCCTATTATTATTTTCATATCCTAATCCAAGTTCAGTATTGTGACTGTTTTGTGTGAGAGATAATCAGCCTATTGATTTAAAATCCCATCCTTACTTTCCTGGCAATTTCACATTCCTATACCTGTGAGACCTGGCAAACCTCAGGCAAAATAATTTTCACTGCATGTAGTTTGTGCTGTTACTGAATCTGTTTTACATCTCTTTTACAAAACTTTGCACAGCACTGAATGGTTTGAGTAGGTGGGCCAGTATGGGCTCTATGATTATGGAATAAGGGAAATAGGATGTAATAATAATCTGGGAATCACATACTGTAATTTGTCTACACTACAAAAAATAAGGTCTGAATAGACAACAAGCAGTTCTTTGCATATTGTGCAACATTTAATTGGACATCAATTTACGGTATAATCACACCATTCCTGTTTTTCTGAACCCAGTTTAGAACATTATTACCTACTGTGATATCATGTTACATACCATTTGAGTACATAACTATAATTTTCAATAAAGTTGTGATGCACTGAAAAGGAGCAATTGGTTTACAGTGTTTATGCAGTCCATCAGCAGTATTCACACATGCTAAAATATTAATGTATGTTTCTGCCAGCTATTATAAAAATGGAACTAGGGAATGCATAGATAATATTGTTTCTGTATTTCACAATTTTAATGGCATTGATTGGAAATGTGGATATAGTCCCCTTTATGCCTCCACTTATCTTCTGTTTATGGTTAGGCCCTTTTCATCCTCGAGAATTTCCTCTACTCTCCGTCTCTGTAAAGCAATAAATAAAAGTGAAACATGTTTAAACCAAGGAAACAGCTGCCATTGATTGTGTAAAAAAGCTTCATATAGCATGGGGTCACAAATGATTCACTGATTCCATAGTCCTGTGACTATAGCTTGCTAGCATGATCTGTTGGCAGGCCAAGATTTACATTCATACCTGCATAACCTCTCACTGTATTAATTTCACTGTAGTTAATGAATAAATCATAGTAGTTGCTGATAATATATTTTAAGATGAATAATTGAACAATAAGCTGAGAGTGTAAGAGGTTAACCTCAGAATAAAGGTGAATTCATACTGGCTAAATTTTTTTCTGGAGCATTATTTGTTTTGGTTTTTTTGTGTGCGAGAGATGTGCCACATGTGGTAGTTACACTTTCATTCCACAATTGTCCAGTTTTTTCACCCAAATTGATAGGGCATTTTCATTCGAACCAGTGTAATATTCTTATTTGCCCATTTCCTTGTTTAATTTAGGGCCACACAAGAATCGTAATCAGTGTTGATGGTGTTCGTAAAAACACATGCAGGCAACATCACACAAGGATAACCCATATTCACAGTTTAAACAGGCAAAAGTCAAAACCAGGAAGTGCTCTTCTGAAAACACGGTTCAGCCATAAAGCTACAAAAATCTGTGACAGTTCACCCAGTACCAATAGCAACATTGATAATGACCCCATTTTGGTAGGCTATAAAATCTCCCCGCTACAACACACTCATCCACTGGCCATTCTCTTGTTGAGGACTTGTGAATTGGTGTACTTTCCCAACCCCTTGTACTGCAGGGCATGATGGAGAGCTGTTTGTTTTTCCAGGCCCTGGAGAAATTGTATGATGGGTAATGATCAATGCCCAAATTGTTTGGAAATTGGATTGGAGCATTTTCAACCATCATTTACAGAGCCTTGCCCTAACTGCAGCATAATAACAATAGCAGTTCATGAAGCTCACAGACTATGTAAATACTGCTGTCTATTCATTATGCTTCCTCTGATGCCACATGGTTGCAGCAGGGAAAGAAGTGAACAGCAGATACAGTTGTGGAGCCTTCTAGGATGAAATAAGTACAGAAATCGGCAGAAGGTTTGGCTGCTGAGCCCCATCAAATGCCTTTGTAATGTTGGAGACAAATGCAAGAGTTGTGAGCAGCAATACAGCAGCACAACAGTGTATGTGGTTCTATGACTGAGTAGAAGACCACAAGGTGAAATGGGCCAATGGGTTGATAAGAATGGCCATAGGATGAGTGTGATGTAGTGGGATCTTTTATGGGTTACCCGTGTGAGGTCATGCCACAAGCCAACTTTGCTATTGGTTCTAAACAATGAAATGAGCCAAAGGGAAAAACTATACTAGTTCTGAAGAAACCCTCCCTGGTGGTCCTCTGTTCAGTTTTAGAACCATGGTTTCATACATAACCATCTCTTTAAATGCATACAAGCTGTGTCAGAGGTGCAATAGTGACACGTCACCCTGCCCTTGTTTTATGCTTCAGTTGATAGCACAGTATGGTACATTCTTAGCAGTTTTGGTGAAGCTACTTTGAAACTGTAGCTTTTCAAGCTATAGGCTACTCATAGTTTGAAGTTTTTAAGCTACAGTCAAGCTACCCCTTTAAAAAAGTAGTTAGGTACACTACAAGTTACTAACAAAAGGATTAACTATGACTCTCTTACTAATAGGTACAAGGCCTGGGCGCCTCCTCGTGGTGACCGCTGGATAGGATGGAGCAGTCGAACCGTCTGAACCAAAATCCAGGCCAACCCCCGGTTGGGCTAACCTTCCGGCTGGGGGCTTTTCTGCTGGTTACAAAGAAGCAAGTGAAGAATAAGAAACCTGGACCCTCTGGAAACCAGGTAAACAGCAAGTACAATGCCATTGAAGGGGCAATTGAGATGACCCTAAGGACTCTGAACGTGACTACTTTACAGCACAACTGCTCAGACTGAGATGGGGTTTTCCTTTCGCATAGGAGCCTGGCCATGCATAGACACCACCGGCACCCAGTCAAAGTCAACGCCAGCAACTCTACCTACAAGGAGACTGATTTGGGTTGCAGAGGAGGATGCGGCACTGATTAGGCATGCCAACAGCATCTGGAGGGGGAACATGCAGAAGAAGGAACATCTCGAGCAGCTGCTGACCCAATTTCCTTATTGTTCCACAGAGGCACTGAAAAAATGCCTACAATATCTGAAGTGGACATCTGCTTTAGCAGAGGTGGGAAAGGCCGAGTCTGTTCCTCCCACAGCTAAGACTACCATTTCAGCTGTAACTGGGCCGTTGGAGCCTTTGCATCCAGGACGACTGTGAAGTTACCATCTAGGAGAAGAGTATGGCTGAAGGAGGAACATGAAGTGCTCCTTTGTCATGCAGATATTGTATGGAGACATGGAATGCTTAACAAGGATCTGGAATCCTTGTTGGGGCAACTTATACCAGAATGCTCTATAGAGTCAATTAAGAAGAGACTGCAGACTCTTTCCTGGATCCCTCCAAGAGCCACTGAGGACTGTCGTCGCCTGCCAAGGGCCAACCCTACAGTGAGTCCTCAGGGATCAACTTCTTATCATTCCAGATCAGAACTTAGTGCATGGGCCTCATTTGGTCTGATGGATAGCGAGGCAGGAACCATGAGTGATCCTGCCACTGCCTCTCCACAACATCAGTCAGAATTGTCTGGTCAAGAGTCGCTGGTTCTCCTAGCCGAATGGAGAGGGGAGCTTTTGAAGATAGCAGCGAGTCTTGTCTGGGGGCTGAATACCTGAAACCCATTGTAAGGGACCTTCTGAATGGTCTGCTTATGAAGGAGCAAGCTGCTGAACTTCTCAATATCCACGCTGGGAAGTTCTTTCCATGCAAATGGACCCCCAAGCCATCTAATATGGGGGTGAAAACCAGACTAGTGTCTGAAAAGCAGATCAGACGGGCCAACTATGCACACATCCAACGTCTTTATAAGTTGAAGCGGAAAGCCACGGCGGTCACCATGTTGGAGGGGCATTGGAGAGAGGCTTATCTCAGTCAGGACCACACCTGCAATGGATTGGAAGACTACGGGGTGGAGGTGTTTAGTCAGCAATCAGCACCAAGGGCATGTGGTGGCGTGGAAGGCATGTAGGGCATGGAGCAGAGATGGTCTATTGTCGAACCAATTTCCCCGGGAGAAGTAACTGCAGCACTGCAGAATATAGGAACAACTGCTATGGGGATGGACAAGATAAATGCGAAAGGTCTTCTAAGATGTCATCAACCATCCCTGGCTGGCTACTTCAACATCAATGGTGGTGGAGAAGCTACCAGCATGCTGACCGGTGCCAGTGTAGCCATCATACCCAAGGTAGACTGTCCTAAGGACCCTGAAGATTTTAGACCAATCTCAATAACTTCCACAATTATGTGAGAATTCCACACGATCCTTGCACATAGGCTGTGTAACAACTGAGTCTTCTCCGCTCTTCAGTATGCCTTCCTCCAGAAGGATGGATGCTTGGAGGCGAGCTCCCTGCTGCACAAATAGGCCGGATATGATGCTTTTTCTTGACGTGGCTAAGGCATTTGACACCATTTCCCAGGATGCTATCATTGAAGAGAGCAAGTGGCATTCCCCCACCGCTGACCAACTACCCTGAACATCTGTACGAGAATTCAACCATTCACCTGAGTGGCACTACAACCAGATGTGGTACAGGAGTGAGGCAAGGGGACCCACTGTCACCCATCCTGTTCATCCTGGCTATGGATATTGTTGTCAAGGCGGCTATCCACGAAATCAGGTTCAACCTGAATGGGAGCCACATTGATGAGTTAGCGTACGCAGATGATTTGGTATGATTTGCCGATTGGCCAGAGAGAGCACAAGACAAGATAGATAAGAAGTCAGCAGGCCTTATGATCACGAGGGATGACAAAAGGAAATGCATGGTCCTAATCCCAGCTGGAATAATTAATGGACGACAAGGAACTGACTGACAAGAATGTTGACGAGTCAAGCCACTACTGGCTGAAGAGGCCGGCGAGAGTTTTCCCATGCCTTCACTTTAGAGGCATCCAACTGCGTGGCAGAGTCCTTTCTACAAAGGCAAGGTGTGCAAAGGGAAACGATCATCTTGTCAAGGACACCACCTGCCATGGAGCCTGTGGGGGTCGTGAAACTCTGAACCACATTCTCCATGTGTGAGGTACACTGTGCATGACACAACAGGATAATGTGGAGAGTGGAACAGCTACTCAGGAAGTCCTCTTCCAAGATATGGGTGGAGCCAGTTATCCCGGTGGCCTCATCCTTTATTAAACCAGATCTAATAATGGAGAGGGAGCGGTCAGTGATTGTCATGGATGTCTTGGTGGTGTCTGTGCACAGGATGGATGAGACATGGAGGATCAATGTGGAGAAGTACGGGTCCCCATCTAATCATGAATACATCCTTGCATGGAAGAACTCAGTAGTATTAAGCATCTGCTGGTCATCATATTGAATAGAGGTCTCCTGTATGAACCATCAGGTGCGTGCCTGAGAGCACTAAGGTTGACAAACCGAGATTTGACCGATCTATGTTTGCTGGCAATAGCGGGTTCCCGGAAGTGCTATGACCTCTATACAAGGGGAACAAAGTAGAAGCGTTGGAGTCGTAAGAACTTGACCTGCCAAAAGCAGTTATATCCGGATACGGAGGAGCCAATAGCACCCATAGGGGTACTTCAAGCCTTGGCTGAGGCTTGATAACTAGTCGTAAAATAGCTAACTGTACTGAAGCTACTTAAATGGGCAACATGATTGTGAATCAGCTTATGAATAACTGTGTATAATTTTGCGTAAAGAAACTAAACACAATAAAAAAATAATTCAAAACAATTATGAATTTATAATTTTTAAAATTATATTAATTATATTTATCAGTTTAACATGACAATGGCATTCACCTGTATGTGCGTCCTTAAATTTGTGCTTAAACTCGTTTTATGATCTAAGTTTTGGACGAAGTATTTTAATCTGATTGGCAAAGATTACATGTACAGGTGTAAGATTTATTATTTGATTCCTTAAGGCACTCCTTAAGTGCTCCATCATGGATAATCAGGATGCATGTGTCGAACTTGAATAATTGATACTTCTGATGGGCCAATAATAATATATGCAATGATTAATAATAATAATAATAATAATAATAAATATAGCTGCAAGCAGCAATACTGGGGTCAAGCCAATTATCGGCAAGGTTTTTAAAACATTTAAAAATACCGGACAGAAAGTATTCTCGACCATGTTATAATTGGTATCACTGTTCTCGGCATGAACCACGAAATCTATCAAGACCAGTCTCATGACAGTAGGCAAAAGGAGTTAATAGCTATTAGCATTTTTAGAAATAGCATTATAATTTTGACCATAAGGTGGCGCCGTCCTGAAACTTTTTGAGTGCCTTCAAAGCCTCGTCCCAAAGACACATACTGAGATTCATAATATATGCCAAGGTGTTCATAAAAGACAGCATTTTAAGACTAAATTCAAAATGGCCGACATCCAAAATGGCCGACATAGGAATTTTTCATATCGTTGCACTTGGTATGACCCCTGAATCTAATGAGACCAATTTGTTGATTTTATGAAATACTGTTCAGAGGTTATTAGCAAAAATTAGCTTTTTTCATAGCTCATGACCACTAGGTGGTGCTGTTCCAAAACACTGCTGCACAGCTTAGGGCTTAATAATGATGACACATACCAAGTTTCATCATAATCCCTCAAAGCGTTATGGAGATATACGTCACATCCATTTTGGCGTGCATGCTGTGAATTCGTTGATGTGCCATTCAAAAACTGTATTGTTTATCAAAATTCTGTGAACACCTTTTTGTCATAACTGTCTCTAGATGATGCAAGGCAATTTTCGTGGAAATTGGACAACTGGCCTAGGACAAATTAAAAAAGGTAGATTTTTCAGAAAAATGGCGGAAAAACATTTCATGACAGAAAATGATCAGGCAATTGAATCGTCCTGAGCCAAGGAATAAGAGGAAAAAGGAATTTAATTTCTACGACTCATGGTACAAAAGTTATTAACATAAATGTGAGTAAAACTTTGGACAGTTGGTGGCGCTACAGGGATTGAGATAGAGACTCCAAATTTGCTCAATTAACAGATCAGAATGTCCTCTATCTGTGAGCCAAATTTCAGAACTTTCCCACAAGTGGTTCTATGGGCTGCTATAGACTTCCAAATATAATATATATAAAAAGAATAATAATAATAAGGAGAAAACTAATGAAAACAATAGGGGCCATCGCCCATTCTGGACTTGTCCCTTAATAATAATAATAAATATAGCTGCAAGCAGCAATTAAGGGGCCAAGCATTAAAGAGGCTAAACAAGGAGCTAAACAAGCATGGCAGGGAGCATCAAGACCGACTGTAAAAAAAAAAGTGCAATTTCAGACATTTGTATATGATTTTAGGCAAAATGGTTGAATATTCATAAATACAATCAATTGTTATATGATTTAATTGTTTATCTTATTTGACCAATAGGTGGTGCTGTGACCAAACTGATGTGACATGGTCAGTGTGGGGTCACAATGACACACACACAGTTTGGTGTCAATATGCAAAAGCCTTGCAAAGATACAGCCTCTGAATAGTTTTGGCATCATGCCATCAAAGTTGTTGATGTGTTAAATGAAAACAGTTTATGAACACAAAATCCATAACTTTTGGACGGCATGGTCCGAAGATGATCTGAATTGAATTTGATGAAAATCGGGCCAGCACTCTAGAGTGAGTTCAAACAAGAATGTTTTCAATGAAATTCAAAATGGCAGACAGCAAGTTCAATTGAACATGGCATAATTGCTATCATTGTTCTCAGCATGATTCACGAAATCTATCAAGTCCAGTGTCATTACAATAGGGAAAAGTAATCAAAAGATATTAGCATTTTTTGAAATTGCATTATAATTTGTGACCACAAGGTAGCACTGTTCCAAAAACACTGCAGCTAACCTCAAGTTATTATGCAAATGACAGTTACTAAGTTTGGTCTGAATATGCAAATTTAGAACGCAGATATAACCTCGTGTCCATTTTGGCATGAAAATTGGACAAACGTTCTGGGAGGAGTTAGAAAAAGTAGGTTTTACAAAAAATCCAAGATGGCAGAAAATTTATATAGGCAGAAATGAAATATATAGCAATGAATTAGTTTTGGCATCATGCCATCAAAGTTGTTGATGCGTTAAATGAAAACAGTTTATGAACACAAAATCCATAAATTTTGGCCGGCATGGTGCGAAGCTGTATATATAGAACATATATCTGGGATATACCTTTTGTTCATCTAGTCCCGATGAGTCCAAAGATATAAGACACTTGAGTCTCTGAGAAACGGTTCAGAACCATAGATTGTCCTAAAACATAAGCGTGCCAAATTTGGTGAAGATATCTCATTTTGTTCAAGAGTTATAGCCATTTACATAAAAGTGGCCATGCCTACTCAATATAGTGCCACCACCTGGCCGATCAGGCCAAAACGTTGTGACGCTGTAGTACTCTAGACTACTACCATCCCTCAAAGTTTCAGCTCTATAAGCCTTACGGTTTGGTCTGCACAGTTTAGGGCAGAATAATAAATAAATAAATAAATAAATAAATAAATAAATAAATAAAAATCCTTACAAGTACAATAGGGTTTCAGTCCTTTGGGCTTGAACCCCTAATCAGAACACTAACGATTACAAGATGTGCCTACACACCTTTGGTGCATGACCCCTAATAATAATAAGAAGAATAAAACTAACGATTACAAGAGGTGCCTATGCACCTTCGGTGCTTGGCCCTTAATGTAATAATAAAAAAAACTTATGAAAACAATAGTTTTGTTATTCTAATTATAATTCTTATTCTTATTATTACTGTTATTATTTTACCACTGATTAATTAATTAATCATGAATATAATAATAATAAATAAGTTAAGATAGGAACCTTTTCTCTTGCTGCTCCCTTAAATGAGATGTTGAGAAATGCAATCAGACTGTTTTTATTCAGAACATAAAATAAATCCCTCAGCATGTACTGATAAACTTGTTGAATTATTTTATTTTATTTGTAAGTAAATGTAAACATTGTGTTGGTTGCCTATTAACAACAAAGCATTAGTAATATTCTCTGTATGAGAGAATAAACTCCAGTGTTAATTTATTATGGCATTATCATTTACCCACCCCATACATCACCTAACAAACTGTAGTTGATCGCTTTATATGTCCATCAGATGGTCTCTTTATATCCATGTGAGCTATAATGAGGCTCTTAATTCCTGTCGAGCAAGTGGGCACACTAAATATGCAATGCAGCGAACCGTTATAATTGGACAAAGATTTTTTTTACAACTGGTCATGCTACATTGCTACTCATTTGAAAAAGTAACTTGTTGCTGGAAAAGCTACACAATTTTTAAAGTAATGGAGCTACTGTCATGCTACTGAAACATGTAGTTAAGTTATTAGTATCGCTACTTTTTGTTAGCCACTCCCCTACACTGATTCTTAGCAAAAATGTTGTATATAGTTGTATAAAATGTTATATACTATGTAATATAAAAAGTTTGTCTTGTAACAATAGTGGAACTTTTGGTACCATATAGAATCATTTTCAAATATTCTTTAATAATTCTATAAAAATATTTTAGGATGCTATAAATAACGATGTTTTCTTAATTGTGTTTGTTCCAAATGGAATTTTTTTTTATATGATCATATTTTATTTTATGTAGACTTTTTGCACCTACATTTAGGGCTGGAACAAGGAGTTATGGTTCCATTTCTGATTTGATTTATCTTGCTGGCCTGACCAGATAAGAAAGCCAATCAATGTTGGCACACTAGAGGTGTTAATGTGTGTTTAGTGCCCTCCTTACAATGCCTTTTGTGAGAGAATTCTCACTTTGTTTGGTTAAAGTACATTTTAGTGGCCCCAGAAGGAGTTAATTTACCATCTGGATCACAGATTTTCTGTCCAAACAGATACTAAAATAGTAACATTTGGAAAGCCAAAATCTCTAGAGTCTCAGCACTTTTCTGGATAACATTTTTAAGAACCTGTGGTTGCATAGGTAATCTATGGTAAAGGCCAGTACTTACACTTGAAGTCAGTTTTTATTTATTTATTTTTTACTGATGATCAATGTAGGATGATATGTTTTTAAAGTGTGGTGGGACTGCCCCAAATAGCCAAATCTTTAGCCTGTATAATTTGACAAGATTTAATGTGTTTTTGCAGCATTGTTTTCCAAAACAGAGAATATTTGAATAAGACACATTTGACATTTAGTTAGACTCATAAACATTTTTAGGCATTTTAAGTAAAGATGCTTGGGCTTAAATTATTATTATTTTTTAATACTATAGATATTTCACCACACATCTGAGGAGCTTTGTAAGGTGGAACTAATGGACTTGAATGAGTTATGGCAAATGTTCAAGGTTTCAACACTATGCGCTGTATTTTTGGATGGCAATTTAAGTCGGAAATGTGCATAATTGAGACACACCACTGATTTGGTACACAGTAATTCTGATTAATTAATATTTACTTCCTTTTGACTAAACTGCCTTCAAATCCTGCCTTCCATTCAATGTTCATTTACATTACACTCACTCCATCATTTGCATTTGCCCGCTTACAGCTGAATGCAAGTTATGTGGAAAAGAAGTGAGCAGAATTTGCAAGCAGTAGTTAATATTAAAGTGTCTTGACTCATAAAACCTTGAAGATGTTTTGCCACTCTTGTGAGGAGTTTCATTAGTTTACCTACTACTGAAGCTATTTGGAGGAGTGGTGCAGCATATTCAAGATTACAAAACAACCCCTGTCACCATGACTTATGAGGCATTCAAAGATATGGGCAGATGCCAGAAAACCTTCATAGACATGAGGGCCTTGCTTTATATTCAATGTTGCTAATGTCTACTATTAATAATCAGAAACATGAAAATATAAGTGAAACATATAAGTGGAAATCACACTTGCTTTTTAAATGTGTAGCCCACATAAGCTATTTCACTGCAGCAGAAACCAAGTTACCTGTAGCTGGTCCAGGCTATCTGCATTATTCCTCTGTTTCTCCTTTGCCAGTAGCAGCTCTAGGCGCACAGCACTCTGCACGCTGGCCTGGCTTGAAATCATCAGGTTAATTTCCTGCATCTAGGAAATGCAGAACACAGTATAGGGTTCAATGGCATGTGTTCATTTCTTTCTGCAGCAAATCTCCAAAGATTCACACATACTATGGCTAAGCTGCCAAACCTTATTCCTGGTGAGCTACAGTGCTCCAGCGTTCAATAAGCCTGCTGTATTTAAAAGGATAATTAGCCAAAACTGAAATAAACATCATTTTACTCACTTTTTTTTTTTAGTTTTGGATTGGAGCTATATCACGTAGCTAAAAAGAGTAATCGCCATCTTAAAGCAGAAATCGGAACTGCTGTCAGTCCTTGCAAGCATTAGACTCAGGTGTGAGTCAATTGTATGCTACAAGTATTCCAAAAATACCGATTTGTATGCTTAATATTTTTAATTCAGGCTCATTATGCTTTTGCTGCTATTATTACTGAATTATTTAATTCAAACTCATTCTGTTATGAGTAAGCATGCACAGTACATTTACAGCATCCTTAGTAACTGCCTGTTCAAGGTCACAGTAGGTTAAAACTTGGCTACAAGTTTGTTGAAATAGAACCAGTTCTATTTTTTGAAATAGAACCAATTAAATTTATTAGAAATGTATTAGGAATTTGTACATCTGAGTTTGTTCCAGTGTTTTCCTTAGTTTCTGGGGGCATAGTGGCAGAGCTCATAAAAAAAAAAAACCCAAAAAAACCCTTCCAATGTTGGCCACGTCTACTTCGAATTTAAATCTAAATGCACATACAGATACAGATATTTGGAGCACAAAACAGATACAGATACATTGCATTATACCCCTGATGTTTGTGTACATTGATTACACGGACACAGGTAGATGTTGACCTGCTATGACATTACTGCCTGTCGCACCTCCTCCAGTACCCATAGGACTACTGCTCTTCCTTCAGCCTCGCCAGCATGCCTAACACAGCCAAAACCATACTGGTATACTTGAAGGGATTCTTGTACAAGTTGGCTTGTTCCTTTTCCTTCCTATTCCTGTGCTTTGGATGTGCTCAGCCCTCTGCAGGCTGGCTAGACCCTATTTGATATCCTTCCACAGCCCCTTGAGACCTTCTTTCTCACCTAGTGTTGCCTTCCTCCAGTTCCTTCGGAGTTGTTGTTGCTGTTGCTTGATCTCTCTCTCTCTCACGTCCCTTTTTGTCTTGGCACAGTGGTTTTCTTTGTGGTAATTATGCAAAACCTGACTTTACACTCCTGGTAGAGAACTTGTCCAAACAGGTTGAGCCTAGCCTCCACACCCCCTTGCAGTGATCTCTCCATCCACTGAGGTCCGCATCCTGTCTTTGCCATGCAATTTGTCTGATCAGGCCTATCTTTTACCACGCCTCTCGGAGGGCCCTATGGGTTGTCTTCTCTTTGTTGACTTCATGGTATATACTTGGTGTCTCTCTTAGAGAATAGTGGGTTGGGTTACCAGCTGCCCACTCTTGGTGCAGTCTTTCCTGCTGCCATCCAGTCTATGCAAACTACAAACTGTATTTTCAATTGCATTTATTATTTTTTAAATTTTTATAATTTCAATTTGCATTTTAGTTTACATGACATACAGTCTGCCAAATTTCAAATGGAAATGCAAAGTCCATTTGCAATTGCATGTCCCATGTTTTATGAGTAATGACCCTGTCATATAGAAATAGCAATAGCAATTACCCTGTTTGCTATTTCACTTCCTCTGCATCACGTATGGAGCCTGTCAAAACAGAATCACAAACCCCTTTGCATTTGCATTTCTGATGCCTTGCACAGAAACCTGCCAATCAGTGTTGGGGGTGGGAGAATACTATGGGGCGTGTTTGTATTTGGAAGTGACATCACTCACAGTTGACGGCCAAGAAGGAAAATGTGCTGTACAGACACTTGTGCCAATTGTTTATTTTAAAATAATGAAGGATAAATCTGTTGCCATAAAATCATAGATTTTGGAGCAACACTGCTCGCAGAAAGGTTTTCTAACACTCCTATCATCAGGTGAGGTGGTTCTTCCTTTAATGGTGAATATTGTTTTGAGGATTTGTTAAGATGAAGAAGGTGAAGTGATGTGTCATTACTTACCCTTGAAAACTCAACATGTGTCACATCAACATTCTTATCCTTGGTAAATTTTTTGTAACTAAGTGGCGCCCCAATAAAATTTGAAATGAAAACTATATTTTTCTCAAAACATTTTTTTGTTAAATAAGGTCCTGTTTCTATGCAACACATGCTGGTTATTCCTCACAATGGGCAGCACATAGCAGGAGCAGAGCAGAAGCAGCAGTGCCGCGATCATTTCCACGCCATGTCTATTTTTGCTGTAATGCTTGCTTGTAGAAACTGGCTAGTTTGATGTCCATTTGTTACAGTTAAAATAACATCCAAACAAAAACTTTACATCACCAATTCTTTATTCATGGCCGTGTATAACCCCAAGGTACTCTAAAATGTGGTTGACTGTGAGTGACATGACTTCCAAATAAAAACATGCTCCATAGCATACTCACACCCCCAACACTGATTTCTGTGATAGATTTCTGTGCAAGGGATCAGAAATGCAAATGCAAACGGATTTGTGATTCTATTTGATTTCTGGAAGGCTCTATATGCGACCCCGAGGACATGAAACAGCAAACGAGATAATTGCTATTATACGACAGGTTCATAACTCATAAGACATGGGAAATGCAATTGCAAATGGACTTTGCATTTCCATTTGAAATTTGGCAGACATTGTACATTCATGTAAACAAAAATGCAAATGGTAATACATGATTTGGATTTTCATTTGCATTATGTGTCCACAAATAGGAAACACAATTGCAAATTGCAGTTTGCAATTGCTTTTGAAAATTGTCTGCAAAATACTTCCAAATCAAAGCAGAACAGCTTGCTTTTTTCATAGGAAAATGGTGCCTTAGCCAGAATGAAGTGATTTTGTTTTTCATCATCAGAATGCAGGAAAGTAACTATATGTTGGTCTGGTAGGAGACCATTAAACATCCCACATGTTAAAATTTAATTACATTTCAAAGTGGAATGTGATGGAGTGAACATGCTGTAGCAAGTTTATAGTGTCACTCAGTGTGCTTTATACTGCATCTGTCAATTTGTGCTGTTTTGAAAAGAAAAACCTCTGGGTTATGCACGTAACCCTGTTCCCTGAGAAGGGAACGAGACATTGCGTGAGCTACACACTGAGGGAAGTGCCCTCGTGTGTGACCAGTATCTGAAGTCTGTGTGAAATCATGCCTATTTATAGGCCTGCCATGTTAAGCTGATGTGGCAATTTCATGCGAAACTGTAAAATGGCACCTGTGAAGCATGTCCTCAGCCCCTTTTATCTGAAGCAAAGACGCAATTCACAAGCATGCCCCAGTATGACAAAGCAACCGAACGTCTTGTTCCCTTCACAGGGAACATGCGTGACCCAGATTGTCCCTTTCAAACAGAACTCACCATTGCGTGAGCTTCACGCTGTGGGAATGAGAATACCCACTCCGTCAAACTGAGGGTATGGCCTGTTCAAAAAGCCTGAGGGTCACTGGAAGACACTCGGGCCCGGAGTGGAATGCATGTCCAAACTGTAATATTGAATGAATGTGTGTGGCATAGACCACCCCACCGGAGCACACACATCCTGTAAGGGTACCCCTTGGTCATAACTAACACATGGTAACCTGTCAATTGAGGAAGAAAGAAACTCATTGCTAGAAATATGGCCCGCATTTCTAGGCGATTTATATGCCACTCCAGAGCCCATGAGCTGGACAGCTGTCTAAGACTGCATCCCAGTCTGTGAGGGAGGCGTCTGTCATTACTGTCTTGTGATTTGGAGATGCCCCGAGAGTGTGAAACGAGGCTAGAAACTGGGGACATCTCCAAATTTTCAGAGCACGTAGGCATCGCTGCATGACACTGATTACTTTCAGGGGTTTCGTCCTTCGATGAAACCCACAACTTTTCAGCCACCACTGAAGTAGCAGGGCTCTACGGTAATTAAAAAAATTTAGGAGCACGGTTGAAGTTTAGGTTTTTTTTTTGTTTTTTTTTAGAGATGGTAATGTTAATGTACCACAATATAACACACAAGTAGGCATGAGAAAACTTGTCAGCTTGTCACTTATGACAGAATTTAGGAACACTGTGTGAGCCATGACAAATTAATTTACCTTCTGATAAACTAAATTTTATATTTTCAGTTAATTTTACAGACTGTAAGCAAAAAACAACCGTTAACCTATTCCACCTTGTAAACAAATACAATAAACCTCAATTCTCAGTCTTTGAAGTCTGCTCCTCTTAAATATATTTAAAGCTACACTATTAGACATTTTCCACTGTCATGGTTCTGGGTTTGAGCCAGTTCTCGAACCGCTCTGCGTATATTGTGTATATATCTGAATAATCTCATATAGGATGTGATTGGGTGAGTTAATTTACCCGTCAGATGCAAAGCGCTTTAGTTTAATGGTGTTCATTAGGGATGCACCTTTTTTTGTTTAAGCTTTAATCAGGAGGTCATAAACAGTTAAATGTAAGCTCTCTTACATATTAGGAAAAAGGCTAATAGCCTTCTAAGGAAATAGCAAACTAAGCTTAATGTCAAATTGATATTAAATGCAACCCATAGTAACTAAACATTATTTCATTTCTCCTTTTATTTATATTTTATGAAGTTATTATAATATCTATTTTTTATATTAAATGATTTATTTACAACTAAGCACATTTTCTCTCTTTAAATTTTACTAGTTTTGTTAATTTGTTTATCAGTTGTTCCTTTTAGATCGGTCCCTCAGTACAGTGTTGCCATGTCTGCTGATAATATTGTGTTTTTGGGGGAAGATTTAACTCTAAACATGGAAACTGGAGGTGACTGTTCTAGTGATATCTGGCAACCATGGGTTTAAATGAAGTCAATGCTCTAGTAGAGTCTAGTAGAGCAGCAGCGTACTGTATGTTTACAGACTGAACAGTTGCTACTCTTGATTATGATTGGTGAGGTATTATTTAATAAAAAAAAATTAGAATTAAACTCACCTTGTAGCATTAGCATTATTTTTAATTTACTTTGGGTAATCAATAAAAGATGGCGGTTTGTGATATTGGGAAGTTGAAGCAGATGATGTACAGTGTTACTCTTTTCATGAAAATGGCTTCTTTGCAGTATTTACACACTTGTTCGGTTGACTGAGGTGATGAAAAGCAGTGTGAAAGTAACTGTTGCACAGTGTAGATGCATTTTGGACTTCCTGTAGTTTTTATTCCGATTGCATTATACAATTCCGAACAGGTCACTTGCACTGGTGCGAATAAATATTTATTCACAGTCACACAAAGTACTTTTCAGTCGCAAATGCGAGTGAAATGGTCGCACTGTAGAGCCCTGAACGGTCTCATGTGCAATAGGCCCAATGGTATGACGTTGGCTGCTGCTGCCATAAGCCCCAACAGTCTCTCATTGAGACTGGAGGGGATGCCCAGACACAGCTTTATCTTGCTCAATGTTGACAGGATTGAACCTATGCGTGTTGGGGGATAGAAACGCTCTCATCATAGTAGAATGCTATATAATCCCTAGAAAAGTTGTCCTCTGCACTGGAGAAAGCATACTTTTCTTGTGGATCAACCTGAGCCCCAAGCTCCTCATGTGGGCGAGAACTTCATCTTGATGTTGAATTGCCAGTTCCCTGGATAGCGCTACAATTAACCAGTTGTCCAGAGAGTTTAGTACACAGATGCCCTGGAGTCGCAAGGGACCCAGACCTGCATCCATGCACTTTGTGAAGGTGCAAGGAGATAAAGCTAGACCGAAGGGAAGAACCCGATATTGGTATGCATTGCCTCCAAACACGCACCTCAGGAATTCCTGTGACTAGGAAATATTTCTGTGGGGAAATATGCATCTTTTAGCTCTATCATCACAAACCAGTCCTCAAACTAAAACTGTGGAATGAGAAGTTTGAGTGTCAACTCAAATCTTGAACCTGTATGTCCAAAGAATACGGTTCCAATGGCGCAGATCTAAAATTACCCGCATACTCCCATCTCTGTAAAAACCTCCCTCCCTCAGGGAACGGGGTACATGTTCTCATTCCACATTCTGTTGGAGGGAAACCATCAGATTTTCATTGCCCCATGACAGCTTGCTGACCAGAGAATACTAAAAACTTGGAATGACATTGGCTAGGGAGGCCCTACAGTAATACTGGGTGTTAACTGCCCTAACAACTTCATGTCCCCTGATACTTCCCTCTGCGGCCCATCATGACCAATTCTTCGTCTGCTTGGCATTAATGATCATTCTCAGATCAGGCTTACTAGCAGGCTGTGACTGTGGCCACCTGGTCTCCCTGGCTGTCCATGGGGGGAGGCGGGCCACCACACTCACCTTCTGTGCCTCCCTTGCACTAGTGCTGGCCTGGGCTCCACTCATTGATGCCTGGACAAACTTGACAAGAAGGGGAAAGAACTGGCTGAATGCCGCAGTTTTCTGTTTCGTCTTCCGAAACCTGTCCGAAACCTCTCGCATGGCGTTAACCGCTCTGCCAAACAGGCCGGAAAGTTCAACATGGGTGTCCAGCAGGGAGACCTTATCCTTGTCCCCATCCCTGAGAGGTTGAGCCATAGGTGCCTCTCTGCTGCAACCAAGCTACCCATTGAACAGCTGATATGATGGGCCGTTTGCTTGATTGCCTGGAGAGACAAATCAGATTGTAATGCGTTCTGGGCAAGCTCTGCTTGAGTCTACAGTTATGCTAACTTGTTTCCTTTTGCCTCCATGAGCTCAAGCTAATGAACTTCATTTGGGTTAATAAAATTAATGGAAGTTTCCTTAAGAAAGCAGTTGATTTCCCCAAAGACAAACAGTGAAGGGAATATAATAAGGGTCTAGTGAAAACAGAAGGTTATTGGAATGCAAGCAAAAACCTGCATTCAGCATGTAACAGCAATTATAATGATAATGAGTCTTTATTGGTCACATATACATATGCACAGTGAAATTATTTTCTTCACATACCCCAGCATATCAGGAAGCTGGGGTCAGCCATGATACAGCACCCCTGGAGCAGAGAGGGTTAAGGGCCTAGCTCAAGGGCCCAACAGTGGCAGCTTGGCAGTGCTGGGGCTTGAACCCCCAACCTTCTGATCAGTAACCCAGAGCCTTAACCACTAAGCCACCAATTTATGAGGTCACATTAGTTATAAGACAAACCTACCTTCAAGTTATGACAGTGTAGCTTCATCTGACAAATCCTATTCCTTGCTTCGGCTGCTTTTAATTGGCCAATAAGTGTGTCATGGTGCAATTTTGAATCCAGGCCTTGAAGAGGATTTTTTCCCCATGCTTTCTCTCTCTCATGAGCAAGTCTAGAGTGGATGCGTTTGTGACAAGCTGCCATCCAGGCTTGTATCTCTTTAGAGGGCTCAGCATAAGCTAGGTATCGAGCCTTTTGCTGAGGGCACATCCTCTTCAAATCTACAGTTCTGTTGCTGCCCCACTTCTTTTCCATCTTGATTTGCTTATTGCACACACTATGAGGCAAAGCTTCAAGGTTTTTCTGTAAGATAAGAGATGTTAAGTAACCTTAAATTATGACAACTATTCAATTCAAAGTACAAAGGCTTATTGGTTTCACCATATTATGTTACTTAATACTAAAGCACATACATCATCCCAAATTTTCTATTAATACTAGTTAATAAGGTAATTTAAGATGCTACTTGGATAACATTACATAGCCTGTAAGCACTGACTGACCAGAGATCTCAATATCCATTACGTGGCCAGTTTGCTCTGACTTACATTAGCCCATAAAAAGATTTTATTTTATTTCACACACCCCCCGCCCCCAGTTGCCTGGGCTCTCTAACACCAAAACAGGCCACATGATTCACTGTTATAAGGTTAGATTCACTGAGAATGCTAGCCATCCAGATATTATTATGCTTGCCAATCACATTCAGCCAGGCCACCATGTGTGGCTTCTGTTGAGGATGCAAGCACTGATGACGGCAGCCACAGCAGTGATTACCCTAGATTTGACGGAGTTACAGGCTGTTCAAAAATCGGTTATTTGTCTATGGCTGGACCGAAAAATCTCACAGATGAAAGTGTTGCAGTGACAGGAGCTACAGTGCTATGAAAAAGTGTTTTTGTTTATATCTCATACTAAGTAGTTTTGGATCTTCAAACAAAATACAACATAAAACAAAGGCAATCTGAATAAACACACACAATATATATTTTTTTTACTGAAGCAAAAAAAGTTATCCTACACCTATCACCCATGTGAAAAACTAATTGCCTCGTTAAACTTAAAATCTGGTTGTGCCACCAATAGCTTCAATAGCTGCAACCAAACGCTTCAGATAACTGGAGATCAGTCTTTCACAGCGCTGTAGTGGAATTTTGGCCCACTCTTCTTTGCAGAACTGCTTTAGTTCAGCCACACTGGAGGGTTTTCGAGCATGAACTGCCTGTTTAAGGTCCTGCCACGGCATCTCAGTTGGTTCCATTCAAGACTTTGACTAGGCCACTCCAAAACTTTAATTTAGCTTTTTGTGAGCCATTCAGGGGTCGACTTACTCCTATGCTTTAAATCATTGTCTTGCTGCATAATCCAGTTCCACTTGAGTTTCAACTTACAAATTGAAGACTGGACATTCTCCTTTAGGATTTTCTGGTAGAGAGCAAAATTCATGTTTCCCTTAATTACTGCAAGTTGCCCAGACCCTGAAACAGCAAAGCATCCCCACACCATCACACTTCCACCACCATGCTTGACCATAGGTATGTTGTTCTTCTTGTGGGATTCGGTGTTTGGTTTACACTAGATGTAACTGGACCCCTGTCTTCCAAACAGTTCCACTTTTGACTCATCAGTCCACAGAACATTCTCCCAAAAGGTTTGAGGATCATCAAGGTGTGTTTTGGCAAAATTAAGACGAGTTTTAATGTTCTTCTGGGTTAACAGTGGTTTTTACCTCGCCACTCTTCCATGGATGCCATTTTTGCCCTTTCTGATAGTGGAGTCATGAACAGTGAACTTTATTGATGCAAGAAAGGCCTGTAGGTACTTTAATGTTGTACTTGGCTCGTTTTGTTGTTGCTGTACTCTTGGAGGAATTTGGGAAGGTCAACCACTTCTGGGAAGGTTCACTACTGTTGTGAGTGTTTTTTTTTTTCCATTTGGAGATAAAGACTCTCACTCTGGTTCTTTGGCATCCCAGAGCCTTTGAAATAGCTTTGTAACCCTTCCCAGACTGATCTATTTCAATCACCTTCTTCCTCATAATTTCTGGAATATCTTTCAATTTTGGTATAGTGTGTTACTCGGTAATACCTTTTAACCAACTTCATGCTGTTGAAAAAGTTCTATTTAAGTTTTTATTTGATTGAACAGGGTTTGCAGTAATCAGGCCTGGTTGCATCTAGTCCAGCTGAACCACATTATGAATGCAGTTTCATAGATTTGGAGAACTAGTAATTACATTGGCAAATAAATTTTCACACAGGCCCAGTTGGTATTGGATAACTTTTTTACTTTAATAAATAACATTATCATTTAAAAACTGTATTTTGTGTTTACTGAGGTTGCCTTTGTTTTGTCTTATATTTTGATTTCATTTCTAAAACAATTTAGCATGAGATATACACCAAAACAAAAGAAATCAGCATGGGGGAAAACAGAATAACTTTTTCACAACACTTTTTTACAACAAGTTCTGCTTGGCAGTGGTGCTCAGAGAAAGATAAGCAACACAGACATATTCCTTACATCTGGGAAGCAATGTGGCACTACAAAGGCATTATGAACATAATTACCATGCCTTTTAGTGGGGACTGAGCTCCAAGCCCCTACTGTGTCATGCCACTCTAAGAGAAGTGTCTCCTTCTCTCTCATTCAGAGTTGTGCTGCTCCAGGAAGTCTCTCCAGGCCAGATTCTACAAGGTTAACATAAGAACCCTCCCACTGGTGTGAGTAAAGGACAACTCTGAGCATCTTTCTAGTTAGTCCTAGGATAAATCCTATTCCTCATGCAATATTTTATCTAGGTGATTCTCACTGCCCTGGCATATAGGTGGAGTGAAATATAACTCTAGTTATGAAAATATATGTAATTGAATAACCATCATTTTCCCTTGTCATTTGGAATAGGTAATGTCAGTACAAGAATTTTTTTTTTCATCTTATGCCTAAGTAGGTCTTAGGTGTACTCCTCATTGATGTGGTTGTGTAAGTATAAAATGTGCAGTATATAGCATCAGACTTCAAAGACATAAACATTTTGTCTTCTGTTAGAACTTAATCCACCACAAATTAATTCTGTTAACTAATATCATGACTAGCACACACTATTACATTACATTAAAAAGAAAATAATTATCTTTTTGTACATATTGTGGATTAACCTGAATGTAGACCATGTAAGTAACTTCCAAGTTGATTTTCGTGAGCATAATTTGCAATTCGAAGCCAACACCACTAACAAATTGCTTTCAACCCACTTTATTGGTGTGATGTTATAAATGAGTCACATATGAATAGCCATTAATAATGGTAATAGCCAAGTATTAACATCTTATTAATTTATTCTGTAAATCAATATCATGACCTTTGGTATTAATAATGACATTGGTAATTGGTAAATACATTGGTATTCATAATTACAATGAGATGTATTATAAATACAAATGAAATATACGGATACATATTATTAAAGCTTTCTCCTGTGGCATGAATGAAATAAATGTATTATACAGTGTTGTAAAATCACCTCCACATGCAACACTAAATTAGGCCTTTACAACTACTCTTATTATCCTATGCCACAGTCCTTACCTAGATCATCACTACAGCAATTTTTATAACACTATGTCAATAAAGTGGGCTAAATTTGATCATGTTGTCTCAAAGCAACTTGTTAGTGGTGCTAGCACAAAAGTTCCCAAGTTAATTACACAGCCTAAAGTTTGGGGTAACCCACACAAAAAGACTGTTAATAATGTAAATAATCTTTATTAATACTGCAAGTCATTACAGCAATTAACACAATGCGTTAAAAAAATAGATATTAACACTTAACTATTACATTATTAATGGCTATTCATGTAGCCGCTTTTAATGAAGGGTGAATTCAGCTATATTGGAACCTCAGGTAAACTTGGACAGATTAGCCTAACATATCTTTATTTTCTGGCCTGATAAGTGAAAGTCAAAACTTTTATTACTAAGCCCTTGAAGTGGACATGCCTGAGAGAAATAACAAAATTTAATTAATCTGATATCATTTAAGGGGGTGTTGTCAGCATAAAAAATTGGTAGGAAATTTTACGTATATTTTTCCTATTTTTAAAGGGTCAGACTAATAAGATACATATATACATAAGATGTACTATTGTAAGGAAATGAGCATAAGGTTAGTTCAAATCATGTACATATTCTATGTTTATAATTTATTCATTTTCAAGATGACCAAAATTTCCAAACATGGTCTGGTGATAATTATTTAACCTGTTCATACTGAAATTGTGAATTATTGAAGATTTTCTAAGCACCTTAATATGTAGGTGATTTTACTGAATCTACTGTGTTCATACAATATCCAAATAGGTTAAGTTTGGAGATGATTTTTTAAAAATCCTGTTATTGAAACGTACTATGCTATGAATATGTAGCCTATACTGCAATGTTAAACATGTAATTTAGGATTAAAGCAAAGGCTTAAACCAATGAAAACGTGTCCATCAAACACACTGTCCCAAATTTCCAAATGCTTCATAAAAATGGTAAAAGGGTAAGCCATGCTTCTTTTTTCAGCCTTGACATATAGATAGACAACACCTTGAGGAATTAAGAAATGTATCATGTGTTGGGGTATTTGTTTTATTTAATGGAAAAAATCTTAGACAATTTGGATTTTTTAAACGTGAGCTTTAGAAAATCTGTTTAAATAAAGCTTATAGGCTATAAGGTAACCTAGGCTTTTTATACTAGCTGAAATTTGTGGTGGATAAAGTTAAACGTTTGCTGTGATTTTTATTTGAAACTGATAATAAATCTATACATCAACATAGCAGGTAAATATATTTTCTCTCTAAAAAATATAAGTCAACATGAATCCCAGAACGTGGTAAATCCCCAGTGAACGTTGAAGTAGTGAACCATCGTTATAAAATACTACAAAACATCCAAATGATATAAACTGCCGATAGGTATCATATATATTTGACAGGCTAATTATCACAGGCAACAACTGACACCGATAAATGCTGCCACTTAAAAATAATTAAAGACGCCGGTGCTCTGTGGGATTTTCCCCGAAGCAATATTATTATCATTAATATTGTCATTAGCCTCAGTTAATACACACTAGAAACAGTGTCATCACTACTATTAGTAGCTTACCAGTGCTATGTGTGCCACTGTAAATAAAATAAACGTCAGTTTCCAAAAATGGAGGCGCGCATTCACATAGCGGGTTTGTGTACTGGCGTTGTCATAGCAACGCGGTCTCGGGCAGTAACGCATACTTAGAAATCATTATGATTTTGATATTCTAACGATATACATTTACACATATTCATTTAGCAGACGATTTTATCCAAAACGACTTACAAATGAGTATTTCCTTTACATACCTACCTGTGATATTTAAGCAACAGGAATTTATTATAACGTTGGAGTCTAGTGGCACTTTACTTGAGTGTGGGAGTAGGAATAATCGGAAGTAAATTTGTGTAAGTACACACAAACACAAAAAGAACACACACACACACACACACACACACACACACACACACACACACACGTGGTTTGATTTACTCACTGGGCATCTCCATCTAAAAATTCGCATAATCCCTT
>JANDJT010000050.1:12633984-12662120 GCA_024331685.1 Stegophilus panzeri
TATAGTTGCAATCAGGTTTATTGTCAAAACGTACAGACTTTCAGTTGTTTGCAATGAACAAATCAAACAAAAGCATCTGAAATGGTTCAACACAACGAATGCTTCAAGTGGTTTCTCCAAATTCAACTGAAAATGCAACTTATAATGCTTTTTCCAGTTTCAAAATTATTCAACCCCTTCATGGCAAGCATCTTTAGTACTTGGAGCACCCTTTTGCTGTTATGACCTGCTGCAAATGAGATGCATAGCTCCTAGCAGCGTTCCTGAGGAATCTTATCCCGTTCCTCATGAGCAATGGGCTCCAGTTCAGTAATATTCTTGGGTTTGCATGCTGCAACCACCTTCTTCAAATCCCACCAGAGACTTTCTATGGGGTTCGAGTCAGGTGAATGTGATGGCCCTGTAGAATCTTCCAGGACTTCTTCTGCCACCAAGCCTTGGTGGCATTTGAGGTATGTTTGGGATCATTGTCCTGTTGGAAGGTCCAAGCTTCAGCATCCTCACAGATGGCATGATGTTTTCTCCTAGGATTTCCTGATACTTCAGTGAATCCATCTTGTCTTCCATACGCTGCAGGTTTCCAGTGCCAAAGGATGCAAAGCATCACTGAGCCACCACCATGCTTGACTGTGGACAGACTGTTCTTTGTTCCTTCTTCTTCCTCCAGACATACCGCTGATCCATTGTGCTGAAAAGTTCCAGTTTTGTTTCATCACTCCACAGAACAGAATCCCCAAACTTCTGTGGCTTATTTTTATGATTTTGAGCTGACTTTTCTTGTGCTTTTTGGTCAGTAGTGGTGTACGTTTTGTAGTTCTGGCATGGAAACCTGCGTTTATTATGCACCTTACTGTGCTCACTGAAATCTCAGTGCCTGTTCCCACCAAGTCTTGCTGCAGGTCTTTTGCAGTCACTCGAGGGTTTTTCACAACCTGCCTTCTCAGAAATCTGTTTGCAGCCGTTGATAGCTTCCTTTTTCTGCCCTGTCCAGGTACTTCATGTATTTTCTAACCCTACCCATTTCACGGTATTTCATGTGTTCCTAGTCAAGCACACCTTGTGCAGATAAGTTGCAAAAGTATGTAAACCTTTGCATTCAGTATCTGGTGTGACCCCCTTGTGCATCAATAACTGCAACTAAATGTTTGCGTTAACTGTTCATCAGTCCTGCACATCGGCTTGGAGGAATTTTGGCCCATTCCTCAGTACAGAGCAGCTTCAACTCTGGAATGTTGGTGGGTTTCCTCACATGAACTGCTTGCTTCAGGTCCTTCCACAACATTTCTCTTGTATTCAGGTCAGGACTTTGATTTGGCCATTCCAAAACATTAACTTTATTCTTTAACCATTGTTTAGTCAAACAACTTGTGTGCATAGGGTCATTGTCTTGCTGCATGATCAACTTACTCTTGAGATTCAATTCATGGACAGATGTCCTGATATTTCCTTTAGCATTCGATGGTATAATTCAGAATTCATTTCTCCATGAATGATGGCAGGTCATCCTGGACCAGATGCAGCAAAAGAGGCCCAAACCATGATACTACCACCACCATGTTTGACAAACTGCAGAAGGGAAGCAATGTTATTTTTGTAGAGCACTGACTTTTTCCTTGTAACCTTGCCATGCATATTATTGCTGTTCAGTGTTCTCCTGATGGTGGACTCATGAACATTAACTTTAGCCAAAGAAAGAGAGGCCTTTAGTTGCTTAGAAGTTACCCTGGGTTCCTTTGTGACCTTGGGGACTATTACATGTCTTGCGCTTGGAGTGATCTTTGTTTCTAGACCACTCCTGGGGAGGGGAATAATGGTCATAAATTTCCTCCATGTGTACACAATCCGTCTGACTTGGTTTTGGTTTTGGTTTTGTAGCCTTTTCCAGCCTGATGAGCTCCAAGAACTCTTTTTCTGAGGTCCTCAGAATCTCCGTTGTTCATGCCATGATACATTTCCACAAACATGTGTTGAGAAGATCAGACTTTGATAGATCCCTGTTCTTTAAATAAAACAAGGTGCTCACCTGATTATCATCATTAATTGAAAACACCTGACTCTAATTTCAAATTAACTGCTAATCCTAGAGGTTCACATACCTTTGCCACTCACAGATATGTAATATTGGATAATTTTCCTCAATAAAGACATGACCACATATAATATTTTTTGTCTCATTTGTTAATTGGGTTCTCTTTATCTACTTTTAGGACTTGTGTGAAAAGTTGATGATGTTTAAGGTCATATTTATGCAGATATATAGAAAATTCTAAAGAGTTCACAAACTTTCAAGCACCACACTATCTGTCTGTCTGTGTATCTGTCCATCTGTATATCTATCTATCTATCTATCTATCTATCTACCTATCTACCTATCTATCTCTCTATCTATTTGTCTCCGTCTGTCTATCTATCTATCTATCTATCTATCTATCTATTTGTCTCTGTCTGTCTATCTATCTGTGTATATACATTTGTATATAACTACATGTGTATGTGTATTTATTACATTGAAATTTTGTTTTATCCACAGGACTCTCCTGCTATGTGGGTGATCGATTCATGCTGAGTGTGGACTGCAAGATTGTGAATGATGACATTCCCACATTCATCTCTGCTGTCTCTCTGATGTTTGGTATTTATTACTGTTTCAACATTCACTACCCTTCAGAATTGGCCTCAGTGCTTGAGTTCCTGCAAAGTTATGCAAATAAGTTTTTATTTGGGTGGAGGCGGGGTTCATTTACTAGGTAGGTTCATATACAGAATTTTCACAATCATTCATTCTTTTCCAAGGTGTTTTTTCATCATAAATCCTGAGAAGGGCACAAAAGTCTAGGAGAAGAAGAAAAAAAGCGATTTTCAGTGAACCCAGGAGTCTTCACCTTAATCTCAGACCTTTCTGATCATGAGTGGCGAGAGACATTGTAAAGCTGAACTAGTTTTTGGTTATATTGAATTAACAGGGAATGTGTTATTGACATGTGTTGTAACCACAAGACAGCAAGTTTGCTGGTCATCAAAACAACTGGATCAAATTTTGTGATTTGTTCTGTTTCGTTTTTTTTTACATGATGTGTTGTTTTAAATTATTTACTGAGGTTATGTTATAGTAAATTATGGAGTCTGTAATCACTGTTTTTCTGTGAAGGATTTTCCTCATAGGATGTTAAGTAGAACAATGTATTTAAACATCCACTTTTCTTTTTGATCTTTGTTCTTGCAGTGAAACTTTTATTTATCAGGTTTATTTAACCTTTATTTAACTTTAAATAAGCTCTGTTGAAAAGGCCTGTAGAGTAGTAAGAGTAATGTTTTAACTTCTACAGTCTGGACTACTGGAGCATTTGTGTTTTGTTTAAACCACTGCCTACTTCTGTTCAAAAACAAAGAAAAATTCAGTAATACAGCATACTGTATCTCCTTAATTTCTTGCCAGTCTTAATTAAAAATACTTGGGACCACATCGATGTCTTAGCCTTTTATGGATTAATTTTTGATTTAGGTTTGCAACTTTAATATATTTGTTAATTCGTGTAAAAGTACTCTTAATAATCTCAACCTTAAATGCCTCTCACTGTTTAAAGCATTATTAAAATTACAATTTAAAAGTAAAATAAACATTTGGTAGCTGCACAATATGTAGCTTATATTTCATAAATCCTGAGCTTCCAGCTAGTGTGATAGTATGATGCTGTCATAGAAATTGCTGAATGAAATTACAGTGGTTATTTGTAATTTTTACAGTGAAACACGTGATTGGTTCACAATATCCAACATATTTAATGTAATTTTTTCCTATAGTTAAACACTGGTTTCCTGTGCCCTTTGGGAAACAATTTTATAATTATAGTTTTTGTCTGTAATTAGTACAACATAAACCTTTAAATTAGACAGTTATGAGCTGTAATAAGTACAGTTCATAACTGTCTATTTTACCACATAAACCTTTAAATTAGACACTTATGAGCTGTAATAAGTACGGTTCATAACTGTCTATTTTACCACATAAACCTTTAATTTAGACACTTATGAGCTGTAATTATTACAACATAAACCTTTAAATTAGAGAGTTATGAACTGTAAAAAATACAGTAAACAAAGTGCAATCCCGTACAACTTAAAACGTTGATACCGTATTTTTACGTTTTTTTACCGTAAATTTCACAGTTTTTTTTTTTTTTTTTTTTTTTTTTTTTACAGTGTACTAACACAATGCTAAAAATGTAGTTAAGCTAGTAGTATCTCTTTTTATAGCTAGCAACTCCCCAGTGTTGTTTTTTTTTAAATTTTTTTTTTTTTACATGAGACAGAGAAGCATGTTTGTGTTCAAGGTGTTGCGTTTTCATAGCTGCTGTTCTGAGGAGCTGAGAAAGTGAAATCAGGTGCTTCTTGTAAGAAACAGTCAGTTGTGTAATTTTAGTATTTTCAGCTTTTTTACATGACTCCACTGGTTTGAGTTCTGTGGTAGCAGCAATTAAGGGTCTATGTTAGTTACCAGAATATTTAGAGCTCCCAGAACTGCAAAACTGCCTATTTTTGACCACTGAGGTGCCTGCTTCATTCAGTGTATAAGTGTTGCTTAAATTGGTAAAAGGCAGAAGATTCAGTAATCTGAGTGAAAGCTTTAGAGTGAAAAATAAGGCTCTATTGGTCTTTCAGTAAGTTCTCTGGTCATATGTATATTAACACTTTAACATATTTCAAAGATTGTGTTTATGTACTATTAGACTCATCTAAAATACAAAAGTCACAAAAAATAGTTTTACTTACAGTATATCACTATATAGTTGTGTTGATCTGAAACTTCTATCATGCTGCAAGTATACAGTGGAATAAATGTGTGTATGTGTGTGTGTGTGTGTGTGTGTGTGTGTGAGAGAGAGAGAGAGAGAGAGAGAGAGAGAGAGAGAGAGTGTGGTTGAGGGTTTCCAAGTAGGGACACAGGGAATACAATGTCTTTTTTCAGCATGAAAATAGGAATTGTGATGTTTGCTGAAGGGAGAGGATTTAGCACTTTAGAGAGTATCTAGAGGGTGCAGGATTACCAGGATGATGGAGTTCTATTTTAGGGATTCAGCTTGCAATCTAATTTCATGCTCTTTTTTGTATTGCTGTAACAGCCACACACAGAGAAGTCAAAGACTGTATTTCTGGATAGTAAAGTTAATAGAATACTTTTTTCCCCCCTTTTAACAATACATTTTTGTTAACACTTTTTATTTTAAGGATAAGAAATTAGACAGTAATTAATTACTAATAACTGCATTATTAAATGACAAGTTATGGACTATAAGTTATTTATAAGGCCATTATTGGTTGTTATCTTATTTTTGTCTTATAGCCCCTTTACACTTGTTTCCTAACAAGGAACTTATTAGCTAAAAATAAGATACTAATAGTTTGTGTTGTGCAAAATATACACTTTATATTTCTCAGTACACTGTTTGAATGTGTAGCTTACACGTATGAAATAAATATAGACTGGGCATTTCAACCCAGACATTTAAATTAGCAGAAAAAGCACTATGATGTTACACAAAAGCACGTTTTTTTCTAGTAGTTGTTCTATATATTGTATTATTTGTTAATATTTGTTCTAAGAAATTATTTATAATTGAAAAGTTCTCATTCATGTGTAACAAGCACATTTCCCACTAATAAATGCATATTAAAGCAATATTACTTCAGAGTATGTTCCTTGTTCTAAAGTAAACATTTGTTGTTTTCCAATAAGAAAAGAGACATTAAATATTGCAGTGAATAATTCAGTCTTTATTGTTTTATGGTTCAACAAGAGAACAAACTGCAGATGAGAGATATCTTGAATAATCAATCTATTACCAAACAATTAACATATTCTGTTTTTAATTGTAACACACTTAAACATTAAATTAAAGTTAAAGGACTCCTTCGGGTCCTTTTTATCAACACTGCTCAAAAAAGTCACTAACCAACAATCCATTTTAACAGGATGTAGAATAAATAAAAGAATTACGTTGTATAAACATCCAGTAATATATTTTCTTTAATCTAAATTAATTATCTAAAAATTAACTTTTACTGAACAGTCTTTTCTTTCTTGATCAAAATCCTGCAGCACCACATAATTACTTCAATACTTGATCAAAATGGGCAATAGATGCCCTTGAGCCTTGAGATCTTCAATGGATCTTTCAATTTCAGGTTTAATACTACTGGTACATCTTTTTGCAAAAGCTAGCAATGTTTCCATAGCTGGATCAAACACCAGGGTGCTATAGGTCTTGGGGTCTCCAACCTGAAGCTCTGCTACTGGTGCTATTGCTGCAATGGTGCCTCTGTAAACATTGTACCTATGGAATGCCTCTGACATGGTGCAAACTTTCTTGAATGTTTTGAAGACTTGCTGGTAGCGGCTAATGACCTCCTCTGGACCTTTAAATTTGCATAAATAAGAAAGAAAGATGTATTGTCACTACATAATTAAATGAAGTATATAAAGAAAAACAGTACACAAAAAAAATATTATATATTAAAATATTAAATATTATTGTGATGGTAATTGAGAAAACAATTCTTTAGGACCAGTTTTATTTATTTAAAAATGAATAAAAAAATGTGTGTGCAAAAACTCACCCTTGTTTTTTATATATAAAATCATTTCTAAATGTATTTTCAGTATGTATGTATTTCAGTTCTATATATACATCTTCGTGAGAATTTATATTCAAAAGAATATTTCAACCATAAATGATAATAAATTATTATGCTGTCTAACTTGTATATTTCTTTTCTTCAGCAAAACACAATGATATTTTGACGGAGATGTGATATTATTTCTATACAAGTCAGTGGGTACTAAAACTTTCAAGCACCAAAAAGAATAAGTGTAAGGCAGTAGAAAAGCATTCTGTTCTATACGTCTTCAGTAGTTTCCATCCCCATATTTTACAAATCCATATTTGGTAGCTGAATGGTGTAGGGTAGGTAAGAAATAGACCAAAATATAACCCCCATGTTACAGCATATCTTACCATTGCAGTCTCGTAGGTGTGATCATTATTTGAATCTCACTTACACTGCCTGATATTTAATCCATGCATTGTGCCAAGAACACTGTAGAATGTATAGTGTTTGCAAAAACACTGGTGATGTCAAGAAGGAAAGTGTTTTTCTTAGGGTTTTTTTCCCCACATTATTTTATTGCATTTAGCTGTAACTGACAGCAGAGTTAATGGCAGGGGAAAAGAGTGGGAATGGGATCAGGAAAATACCTCACAAGCTAAGACTTAAAGTCAAGTCACTCATCATGCAACAACACCATATTTTAGAGCAAGGCTATGACTCTAACTTAATTTGTTTTTGTTTTTATACCATTGTGAGTATGTTCTCTGATTATGGAAATATGTTTATCATTTTAATGTTAAATATTTCTATTTAATTTGTTTTGTTAAATGAATAGTTTAGCCAAATGACAATCCTCTCGTCATTTACTCACCCTTTTGCCATCTTAAACTTAAACTTGCATGACATTATTACTTCTGTGGAACAAAGAACAAAGATATTTTGATGGAGATGTATATCCTTAAAACACACGTGAATAAATGCACATAAAGGAAGCATAAAGGTTAAAGTCAGTGGTTCAGGTCATTTCTTCTGAAGAACTGTGATTGGATTTGGTTGGTAAAAATCAAATGAAGTGAGAAAATACTGCCCCTTTATGGAAAAGGTTTTGAAAAGAAGCCATGAAAAGGAAATTATGAAAGCAGTGAAATGCATGTCAGTCAACCATTTATTGCTAATGACTGCAAGTCATCTATTTAATAGCTCTGGACCAGATCATGACTAATTAGATTTTTCACTGAATGAATTTAAAACAATTTTGGTATATGGGGAAACAACAACAATATACCTTTATATTATATAATGTAAACATTACAAACAATGTAGAAAAGCCATTTACCTCTTATGTGATGTTGAAGGGAATGGTGTGCCGGCTCCTTCCTTTTCTTCTGTTTGTTGTCTATTAGTTCAGGCTCATCTGATTCATTCAAACTTGGTAATAAGGAGGTGGTGTCCTCATTGTGATCATGCTGGTGGACCTCTTTTTTCACATTCAAAGATGCTAAAAATAAATAAACAAAAGTGTAGCATAAGATTTTTTAAATCATCACTTTTTAGGAAGCTGACTTATCAGTTATTGACAGTTAACTGGCAGGTTTACGTGTTAAAAACACCTTATTTTCATCCTGCCTTCATATACAACATTTGAAGGCAGCATTTTTCTATATTCAGATGCATCCTTAGACAAGAAACAGCAATTATTTAGAATCAGTAGCTAATCATTGGCTGGATGACACTTTACTAATCAGAAAAGCAATGGAACTTTTGTATTTTAGAGATTACGCATTTTTATAAATGTGACTCTGTGTATGCTTTTGCAAAACGTGTCAAACATGTATCTAGGTACAATTCACTACAGTTTGAAATGATCAACCTAGGCTCATGGTGAAAATGTCACAATGTGGTTGGAAATCTAATCAATACTGTTCTCTGCAGTACAATAATGGCCATTCCCTGGTTGGTGGGCGTTTCCATAACATAGGGCATTTTTTCCACCGCTTTACCTGATTTGCACACACCCTGCCATGGGTTAAGTGAGAAATGGAGCATCGTTTTCATTGCTTCATTCTGAGTGTGTCGCTTCTGTGCCTTCAAATCCCTACGTGCTCACTATTACGTAAGCTGACTGAAGCATGTCAACAGCGTACACACTTGTGTACTGAGTGATAGAAGTGACAAAAGGTGACCTCTTTCCAATGATGCATTACAGTAAAAGAGTTTACATATCATAAAACAGCAGCACATTATAGACACTGTTCAGAGCAAAGCCATCTTTAATTTTTAATAAGAATGACAGCGAGGCTGTGGGGGATAGATGCAAGTCTCTTCAGTGGTCTGTATTGTTGTTAAAGTGTTTTTTAATGAAACACTGCAAAAATATCTTTGCAAGAGATTTCAGTAGACAAAACAATTTCCAGACAACAAAGCTATGGAAAATTTTAAGTCATTTAGGAGTTTTACAGCTTTTTACAGCAGATGGCACTGAAAAAATGGTAAGTCTATCCCTCCAGCCTCACTTTCATACCTGTCATACATTACTCTGAATAAGGTCTATAGAGTGAAAAATAAGTGTTTACAAAGTTGGAAATGGCTATTGTACTCATGATTTGTGTTGAAAGCAAATTAAATGCACAGTTGCACCTCTAGTGCTCATTTCACTTGGAAACAAATTATACCTACAGTCAGGTTTGACACGTTTTGCAAAAGCATGGGCAGAGTAATGTTGTCACAATGAGCCATTGTTGAAAAATAACTAAAGCTGTTAACCTAAGCTACGAGCACTCAGAAGCCATACAATAAAAATGCCAGAAGTTTAAAAAGTCTGATGTGTAAATTGCTTGTATGTAATAAATATTGAATGGAACATCATATTATTATACTAACCAACATCTTGTCCTTTGGCTTTCCTAAGAACCTGTTCTCAGAGAAAATCACATTCATTTTCTAGCTCTCTGATAATTTTTTCTTGTCTCTTTATTTTCTGTTCCAGAAATTCTATCTTCATTTTCATGGAAAAATGCCTGAAACAATATATCCAAAAGGAGTATTAGTAAGCTAACAATTTATACTGGACACAAATACAAGTAGTTAATTGCTATTTGTGACATAGACAAAATGACAACATACTACTATCAGAACCCTGGCTGCTGCAGTTTGGTAAAGAAGGTTAATTTTCCTCCAGAACATTTAGGTGCTGCATCTTTGGAGCTCTCCGGAATGAACTCCTGCTGCTTGTGTTGTTGCTAGAACTTACACTTTGGCTGTATAAAAGGTCACAGGAATTTACTCTATTTTTATTAACCCTATTAACCCATAAAGTTGGGATAGTTTGTAAAATGCAATAAAAACAACAATATGTGATTTTTAATAGGATGTTTAATTTACTGACAAATGTACAAAAAAGAAAGAAAATCCCAATGTCTTCACTGTCCAACTTAACTGTATTTGTAAGTATACCACTTAAGCAATAAAGTTTTGTCTTAATCTCATTTTAATTGCCAGTGGGTTGGCAAGTAACTGTAACACATATGCAACTGTCAAACAATCCTTTCTGCTAAATTAAACCATCAACTTCAGTATAAAATATTTGTAAATCTTACTCATACTATGGAATACTCTTGTCATTTTACATCTCTTATATCAGTCTACTGTCTCATTATTCATGCATAATTTTAAATCAATACAAGTATTTAATAATGTACAATTAGCTTGATTCTAATCACCCTGCATATTTTGTGATGACAGGCTTAGTGTTATCAAATACATAACAACTTGGTTATTAAAATGCCAGGACCATTAAATTTTTTATACCTAAATATATAAAAGAAAAAAAAAATGAATAAAATCTATTTCATTAAACAAGTGTACTGAATCAGACTGAGAGATTAAAGGCTTGAAGTAAATTATGGAAAAAAATTTACTTTTCCATGATATAAATTTTTTTTGAGATGCACCTGTATATGGATGTAAAATAAAGCTGAAATTTAACCATGAAAAACATACCATTTCAATCGTTGGTTGTTCGGAGAGTTTCTTTTTCAAGATCTTGAAGCTCTTCTTTGTCAGTTCTTGGTGAAATCCTGCTCAACTGACTGATTGATTGCTGCATCTGATTGGACAAGAGGTGTGTGCACTGGTCAAGATCACACGCCATCAGTGAATACAAACAAAAAATTTGTTCAGTGGTTGATGCAAGAAGGGTTACTGCGGAAATACATGTATTGCCCATCATGCCACCACATCATGAAATTTAAGGACTTCTACAACAAAAAGGAAGCTGCATGGTAAGAAAAGTTATTATCCCATGCTCACTTTTATTGTGCTTATGCTTATTCAACTGTATTTCTCACCGAATTCAGTGGGGGAGCCTCTCTTTCTTGCTATCTCAATTTACAATGTCAAAGGGCCCTACTTTAGTACCTTATTGGCATGATTGTTTACAATGTAATGTATTGTAAATCATGTGAATTGGAGCAATGGTCTATATTATCTATTATTATATATTATTTATCATTATATATTGTTTATGTTTATATTATATATTTATATTATAATTATTAATATATAATAACTATATTATTTTTATGTATAAATTTACATTATATGTAGGGTATTATATTTATTTTTAAATGTAATTTCAGTGTAATGTTTAATTTAGTAGGAATTTATTTGTTCAGTTTAATGTTTAGAATGCAACCGTATTTTGTTGCATGATTCTTTGAGTTGTTATTCATATGTTAGAATAAATAAAACTTATTAAAACTCAAAGATTCAAACATGTTGATTCACACTTGATTCAGAGTTTGTAATTCTACAGAAAACACTGTTATTAAATATAATTTGCTTTCTAATTCAATGTTCTTAATTCAGTATATCACTTTCTTTAAACTATGCATTTGCATTGAAAGTATTAAATTTTAAAATAATTTTGGTGTTGTGAAGCAAGTATGCTTATTTTAATTCTGTTATCCTTTGCTAGAGTGTGTCAAGATAAATGCCACAGGAAATCTTATAGCAAGAGCATACGAAGTAGGTCAATATTTTCCAAGTCTCATTTCAGCCTCCAGACATGGATGCATTTCATTTACAGGTAAGAATATATCATCCTGTGTTTGTTACTTAATGAGGGTTGTTTTATTAATGTCATAATAACTATTTGTGATTATGTAATAATAATTGTATTTGCATTGAGAGGAAACTATTTTGAAGTATATTACCCAAGCAGATAATATCATAACTTCATTGATTCAAAGTGAATTGAGTGTTGAGAAATGTGTTATGATCCTGATGTATTATCCTATGTGTTTGCTTTTAAATGGTAGATTTTCACAAGGGCTCAGGTTGCAGCAAGTGGACATGCTGCAGGAAGGCATCACTGGAAGCTCTTCTACACTGACTAAACTTGCTTATCGTCTGAGTGGAGTCTGCAAATCTGCAATTAAAAAAATGAAGAGAAGAGGTGACCTGAAAATTGGAAGAAGACATGAAATTGTTTTCACTGTTGAGAGCAAATTTGGCCACAAAAGAAAGGCAAAATATTTTAAATCAAATATGGTCACACTTTATAGTAAAGATGAATGATACAATATCAGTTGAAATTTTGTAATTTTAGTTCAACTGAGGAAGACAGCACAACAGGAGGTCATGGGTGTTTGGAATGCTTGGGGTCAAAGAGGAGAGCAGGAGACCCATTCTGAGAGTTGCCAGTCAGCGTTCAGCTCAACACCTCATGCCAATTTTCCAGAAGCATGTTAGACAAGGAAGCACTGTTGTCTCAGATGGGTGGAGAGCATATAACTGTCTCAGAGATGCTGGATATAACCATTTAACTGTGAACCCTAAAGAGGTTTTTGTTGATCCTCGGACTCACACACAAAACACTAAGAGATTCCGGGGAGTCTGCAAGGAAACAGTGTGGTGATTTAGGGGGACCTTTGCAGAAAGCATGCTCAAAGACCACTTAATAGTAATTGAGTGAACTTACTGGCATGGTGACAAACATGAAAATGGCCCCCTGAGTATGATTTTGCATGACTATCAGGAACTATCCTGTGTGAAAAATGCAAATGCTCAGTTTATTCTGTGACCATTATCATTTGTGTTTTTTGTCCATAAACTGTTTGGCAATTGACTGTGAGTATTCAAGATGTCTTGCAGCTTCAGTTTGTTCTCTTGTTAAACCATGAAGCAATAAAGACTGAATTCTTCACTGCAATATTTAATGTCTCTTTTCTTACTGGAAAACAACAAATGTTTACTTTAGAACAGGGAACATACTCTGAAGTAATATTGACTTAATATGCATTTATAAGTGAGAAATGTGCTTGTTACCCATGAATACATTTGGGGAATGTTTCAGTTATGAATAATTTGTTAGTATTGAACAACTACGAGAAAAACTGTGCTTTTGTGTAACATCATAGTGCTTTTTCTGCTAATTTAACTGTCTGTGTTGAAATGCCCATTCTATATTCATTTCTTACTTATAAGCTACACATTCACACATTCTACTATAACGTATAAAGTAAATAAACCTATAAAGTGTGTATTTTGCACAACACAAGCTATTAGTATCTTTTATTTTTAGCTAATAAGTTCATTGTTAAGATAAAAACCAATAAAGGCCTTATAAATAGCTTGTACTGGCATACAAGTCCATAACTAGTCACTTACAAATGCAGTTATTAGTCATTAATTAGTTTCGGATCCTTAAAAAATAGTGTTACCAATTTTTTTTTAAATTTTGTGTTGTTCACATACATATTGGGGGAAAACACATGTTCAGAAAATATCATGTGTTCTCTCAGACTTTTTTGTCTTATATTAGCTTTATGTCTTTATATTTGTATAATGTAAACATATGATTTATAAATGTTTTTCTTCATTCGTTAGTCCATTTGTTCCACTCATTTCTTGCTCGCTCTCTCCTTCTCTTATATTTTGAATGTTCTCCACTGTATCTCTTCTAGACCATCAAAGCATTCTCATAATCCAATTCAGAAGTGAAGTTTAGATAAGGCTGCCCTCGCTCAGAGATTACATCAAGAGAATCATTAGTTGGTTAAAGGACCTTCTATCTCAATTCACTTTCTCAGCCCTCTTGGTTCATGGGACTCTATCCACTGTGTATTGTTGCACTCAGTCACAGAGAAGGATGGCTTCTATTTTTTTTTTTGGATGGTTTAACTGAAGAATATAATTTTTTTAATTAAAATGTAAAAGTATCAAGGCGTACTAACATAAGGTTTTTGTGTTTGAAATGGAAGAAATTCAGGACCATGGTTACGTTCCCAAGGAGTGGTCGACCATCAAAGCTCATTCCAAGAGCAAGACATGTAATAGTCTGTAAGGTCACAAAGGAGCATGGCAAGGTTGCATGGCAGAGTTGCAAGGAAAAAGTCACAGCTCTCCATAAAGAACACTGTTGCTCTGCATTTTGCTAAATATCACATGGACAAGCCAGAAGGCTATTGGAAAAATGTTTTGTGACCAGTGAGACCAAAATAGAACTTTTTGGTTTAAATGAGAAGTGTTATGTTTGGATAAAAAAAAACACACTGGATTCCAGCATAAAAACCTTAACCAGGGACAGCGTTTGCGTACGGCAGAGTGTGGCAGTTGCCAAACCCTGTCATTCAGACAAAACAGGGGAAATAAACAGCTTATGATGATGCTCTTTAATGATAATCCAAATATTTTTAGAGCAACAGATCTGAACATTGGTAGTTCCCAATAGGCACAATTCATGGTAGCGGGAGGTCTCTCACGGTGAGTGTGCTGTTATGAGCTTAATGGCAACTTTGGATCCCGCTTCAGGATTGTGGGTAGTGTAGTTCTTTACCAGTGCTTTTTGCAATTAAAATACTTTTTTTTTTCAATGTAGAAATCATAATAGCAGATTTTACATGAGCATATAAAATCCTATAACAATCTTGCCCACCCTCAATCCTCATTAAATGACGTTTACTATGAGTTTTAGTTAATAATGCATCATGCAGTCTATAGTTTAGTCTATATTTTAGGTTCATAATCTGTTAACTCTATGTGCTATCAAACCATGTAAAAAATCTGTTTGCTGGTAGTTGACATGACAACGTCTGGCTGGTGGCTTTGGACTGCCTATCACAGTATGAATGGCAGATAGTTTTGTGAAGTGTGTTGATATTATCATCTTGATAAACAGTCTAATTTTATTAGTACTGTTGCTGGAGTTGGACTTTGGCAGAAATTGCAGCTGTGAAAAGCAAATTTAAACAGCCCAAGAGGCTGTTTCCGAGTTTGTATTGCTTTTCGGAAGGAAGCCATTATTTGGCTGAAAAAAACAAAACACCTATCAGAAAGAGAACAGAAACTTTAGAAGTGGCCAAATCAACAATTTGGTATATTCTTAAAAAAAAAAAAGGAATACACTGGCGAGCTCAGCAACACCAAAAGGCATGGAAGACCACAGAAGACAACTAAAGTGGATGACTGCAGAATTCTTTCCTTGATGAAGAAAAACACCTCACAACATCTATCCAAGTCAGGAACACTCTGGAGGAGGTAGGCATATCATTGGAAAAGTCTACAATCAAGAGACACCTTCATGAATGTAAATACAGACCGTTTACCTCAAGATGCAAACCACTATTAACACTCAACAAAAAAAAAACACAGGTTAGACTTTGCTAAAAAACCTCTAAAAAAGCCTGACCAGTTTTGATGCAAGGTTAACTTGTACCAGAATGATGAGAAGATAGAGTATGGAAATGAAAGGATCCAAATCATACCATATTATCTGTCAAACATGTTTTGGGAAGTGTTATGGCATGGGCATATAGGGATGCTAATGGAACTGGGTCACTGGTGTTTACTGATGATGTGACTGCTGATCGAAGTAGCAGGATGAATTCTAAAGTGTATAGAGCTATACTTTCTACTCAGATTCAGTCAAATGCTGCAAAACTGATAGGACAGTGCTTCACAGTACAAATGGATAATGACCCAAAACCTAGAAAGCCAATAGCTTCTTAAAGCAAATAAATTAAATGTTCTTAAATGTCCATGATTTTTACACACCAAAGACAAAGCTGAAGGCAGAAATACACACAAACAAGCAGCAACAGAATGTGGATGCAGTAAAGGCCTGGCAAAGCATCTCAAGGATGGGAACTCAGAATTTGGTGATGTCCATGGGTTCCAGATTTCAGGCAGTCATTGACTGCAAAAAGATTTGCATCTACATATTAAAAATAATCCTAATATTTATGATAATGTTATATCCAATTACTTTGACCCTGTGAAAATGGAGGGACTCCATTTGGCTGTAATTCCTAAACAGTTAATGCTATATTTTTTTTTTTACATTCCTTGAATTAGAAAGTCTACACTTTGATTGTTTCATTTAAAATCCACTGTGGTGGTGTACAGAAGCAAAATTATGAAAATTGTGTAACTGTCCAAATACTTATGGACTTGACTGTATGTCCAAAAGTATGTATAGACCTGATCATTAAACATCCCTTTTCAAAACCAGGAGCATTAATATGGAGTCTGGTAAGGCTTTCCACTAAATTAGGACCATTGCTGTTAGAATTTGCCCATTCACCCACAAGAGCACAAGAAGTTTGGCACGGATGTCTGGCAAGAGGGTCTGGCACAAAATTGGTGCTCCAATTCAATTATAAAGGTGTTGGGGTTGAGGTCAGGGCTCTGTGCAGGCCACTCGAATTCCATACAAACCTGGGTAAACCATGTGTTTATGGACATTTCCATTTCCATTTATGGCATTTGGCAGACGCCCTTATCCTGAAGGACTTACAGGAGTTCTATGAAGTCTCTATCAATAAATACATCCTGATACTGGTTCACTAGGTCATTGCCTAAAAATACAATCAGTCAAAAAACTCTGTTGGGGAGGTAATATTGTAAGAACACAGATAACACAATTTGTTTTATTAAAGTGCTAATTTAAGTACTTCTCAAAGTGGTAGGTCTTTGACATCGTTTGAAGATTGCCAGTGACTCAGCTGTACAAGCTAGGGGAAGGTCATTCCACCACCTCTGTGCCAGAAAAGAGAAGTGTCTTGATGCATGAGTTCTTTGTACCTGAGAGATGCTGGGACCAGAGGACCTCATTTTGTGCACAGGGGCATTGTCATTCTGGATCAGGATTGGGCTAGGCCCCATCTTAATGCTACTGCATACAAAGACATTCTAGATAATTGGGGAAGATTTTCATATGGGTGTTATGGTCAGGCGCCCAGATACCTTTGGCCATATAGTGTAAATGCCTAGAAGCTGCATTCGCTGGCTACGATGTGTCATCAAGTTTGGCATCACCACCATGTTAGAGTGGTATAAAGCAAACTTTACAGATCCTGCAACAAGGCATTACATTTCACTGTTAGGTGTTTTATTTTAGCAATTTATGTGTTGATCATGATCACCAGTCATGCATGTACATGCATACTCTACACTCTAGTTCATTACTAGAAGTGTAAGAAAAAGATTGTTGTTTTTTATGGTTATTTCACTCACAAATGTTTAAAAGACTTAAGAGTAAAAATCTAACAAACATCATGCATCATGCTGCATTTTTGTATGGTGCAGGAACTGTAATATGCTGTGTATTTTGTAAAAACTACAGGGCTCAATGTGTAGTCCTTTTTGGATACCTTTTGACTGCTCTCATCTATTTCCATATAATTAATTAGAAAAGGTGTGGCATACTCTCTCTCCCCTGTCAATCACAGCAACACAGTCACAGCATCTGTGAATTCATGTATAGTGTGTGGAATAGGGTGGATAGTGCTTTCCTCCTCCCTGTGACAGTAGTTTAAAAAGATGCAGTTGGCTAGCTTCACATGTCTCAGAGAAAGTATGAGTTAGCCTTCACCCTCCATGGTTGGTAGATGTTGTATGATAGGGGAGAGCTGGCTGGTAGGTGGGAAATGGCAAGTGACTAAATTATGGAGAAAATTGGAGGAAAAAAATAGAAGTGCCTTTTCAAGCTTACAGTCAACTAGCTGCTACATTTGTTTCATAAATGTGAAAAATATATCATGTGAAATGGGCATTTAATGTCATGCTGGCAGCTGACACTTGCTCCAAATGACCAGCACAGCCTGTGCAGTGCTTGTGCCATCTGTTCCACAGTTGGTGAATGGTGCTTACTGAGTGTAGATATGCCCTCTGCTCTTTCAGCAGCTCACTTGGCTGCCACATCACCAAGTGATGAATAAGCCAGCATCTCTCAGCATCTACTCATTTGTCTATATCCTTGTCTAACTACTGAGACTAGCTCACAGATGTTCAATTTGTTTTTAATAAACTTGGTTGCACATCTTCTGTTTCCAAATTATAGTCATATATGTTATATATATTTTTCTGGCAAATAGAGATAGAAATATTGGATTTTAATTTTCAGCACTTTGTGCTATATTTATTTATGAGGCAAGAGTAGTGAAGTGGCAAGAATCAATTATATTGATTAGCCACATCACAGAATGAATGCAAATATGTTTATGTAGCATTAAGAGCTCACCATTCACTTCCTTTCCCTTTTTAGCAAGATACTCAACAGATACTAAACTAATAGATTTCCCAGACAATAAAGCCTTTCCTTCTAGTTGTGCATGTTTTCACAGGACTGATTTGACCCACTTAATTTCTAATATTACTCAGCATATATTGATTTGACTACCACTTACATACAAATAGCTCTCTAAAACTCATATCATCAAAGCTCATAAGTTGGAGGCCTTGTTGTCAACGTGATTTATAGAACAGGCATTGCCTGTGTGTCCCACAATGTCTGTGTGGTATTTATATGAGAGGAGGAAATAGGGGCACTAATGTTTTGCTGTTGAACACCAATACGTTGTTTCCATGGTAGCAAACATGTCCGGTGTCCCCCTCTCTTACTTTGATAAATGTGTTTTCACCCTGCCAAGCTCCTGATTTTTTATATTTCACCATAGCTTTGTGTCAGTTACACATTACTCTCAGCTCAAGCACAATTTAACTGCAGGATATGCTCTCAATAAATGTGCCATAAGTTTAAGTCTGCCTATTTTGATGGCTGTATTACATAGTGTCAGTATGCTTCCCATAGCTGCATCTGAGATAGCCTAATTAAGTCCAGACATATGAATATCTTTAGAGAATTATGTTTCACTCTTATTGAAAAAATATTCATCTGTTCTTTTCCTGGTGCATTTAAATGTACATTCTTATTCCAGTGTCATCTCTCTCAATACCCTGTTTTGTTTTGGTATCCTGTCCTAATTGAATATACTTTGATTGACTGACGACATTGATTTCTTCTTCCCATGCTGAGAGTACATACCATTCTCCTTCTGTTGAGCTTTTTTCCACCCTGAAAATTGAAAAGCATGTTTCTCCCAGCTAAGGTGATGTTTGAACCACATTTATTTGCATCAGCACTCTATAAAAGAAAGCAAGTAAAACATATTTGACACATTGTAGATGTCATACAGGGAGTGGAGAGCAGACCCAGAGATGCACTCACCTAAGTTCACCACTCTCTGCAGGGCTTTGTGGTCCTGGATTAAGCAGTTTCCATACCATGCTGAGATGCACTGTGTTAGTAAACTTTCTATAGCCCCAGTATAGAATTCAGTATAGTTTTCATAATTGCTGGGGAGGCCTGTATTTCCTCCACAGTCTCAGATGGTACAGTTGTCTGGCTTTGTTCACCTGTGCTTAAATGTGACAAGTCCAGGTCAGGGCCTCAGAGATGTGTACTCCAATGTACCTGAAGCTGCTCACTTTTCACATGGGTCCCGTCAATCTCAAGTGGGGAATAGTTCCGCTGTTGCCTCTTTCTAAAGTCCACAGCCAGCTCCTTGGTTTTACTGACATTGAGACTGTTAGCCTGGTATCAAGCTACAAGTTCCTCCACCTCATCAAGGTAGGTGGCCTCATTGTTGTAGGAGATGAGGCCCATAACAGGACCCAGTCACAGAGGGGAGCATTAAGGCCGAGATCCCTGATCTTGGAGGCCAGCCTGTGTGGGAGTATGGTATTGAAGGCTGAGAGATAGTCTATAAACAGCAGCATCACATAGTTCCCCTTGTTGCTGTCAGTGTGGGTGAGGGTGATGTGTAGGATATGAGAGATCGCATCCTCAGTAGACATATTGGGGCGGTAGGCGAACTGGAGTGGGTCAGTGGTGTCAGGGCCGCTTCATGACAAGCGGTGTTAAGACTACAGGACAGTAGTCATTTAGGCAAGAGGGCTTATTGTTCTTTGTCACAGGAATAACTACAGATTTTTTAAAGCAGGTGGGGACCACACACTTAGCTAGGGACTATCAGGGTTGGCTGCTTTTCTGATGTTCACATGGACAGAGCTGCTTCCTTCTGTAGTGCTAGTCGGCAGGCTAGTGCTAGCGCTAGTGCAGTTAATGAGCAGACATAGAAAGTGTTCAGCTCATCAGCCAGAGAAGAGTCAGCTCTCACCACGCCAATAGATTTGCCTCCAAAGGCGTTGCTTGTCCTTAGTTCCTGCCACATGCGTCGGGAGTCATTGAGCTGGAAATGAGACTCCATTCACTCCCTGTACTGGAGTTTAATGGCTTTCACTGCATGTTGGAGAGCATAGCATGCCACTTTTTACTTGCTCATATTCTCCAACACGAGCCCTTTGTTGTAAGCGGCTGTGTGGGCATTCACCACAGCTCAGATAGTTTTATCCACCCATGCTTTCTGTTTGGAGAACGTCCTTATTGTGATGGTGTGTGATGTATCCTCAATTAGTGTGGCAATTTAACAGACAATTTCCTTATAAAACTGCACAAAGTACTACTGATACTACTGTTTAAGAGGACTACTGATACATTTTTAAAATGAGAGTTGTCACACTGAATATTGCATTTGTTTAATTTAATACTGCTTATTTTACAGTAAATTTATAAACTTATAGCCTTATAGCATTACATATGTATTGTAGCATTACATATGTACATATGTAAATATTGTAACTAACTTCATTCCATTTTTGCTGTTAAGTGTTGGTTAGATGCTGTCACTGTAATTTTATAGCAATTTACTAGAAACAAAACAATGCAAAGAGCTTGGAATATTCTTCAACTGACTGCTAGTGGTCCAGGTGTGACAGGCTTGCGATGTGATACATGGAAGGAGAGTGCTAGTTGACTATGGCATGGCATATCCAGCTTGTAAGAGGACCTTGTATGGGCCGATGTACCTGGCACTGAGCTTATGTTAATAACCATACATAGTCTGGGGATGTCGGTCAGCAAATAAATTTTTCTTCTGAGCCACCTGTTCTAAGAACCCACTCTGCCTAAACCATTTGTTTTCTGCAGGAGAGTCTAGTGTGCATGCGATTTGTCTGTCAATATTCCAGGTTATTGCTCTTACAAAGCAGGAGGAGGGCAGTATGGGTTCTGGACTCTGGTCCTTGTTTTCAGTGGGATGGCGGCAGGACAGAGAGACAGCCTTGGTGTTGGGCCTTGGAGCTGGGTCTATTCGAGAGCATAAAATCAAACTGGACAAAGACAAAGCCCACTGGGCTTGGCGAGAATTCAGGATCCAGTTTGGCTGCTTTCAGGTACTCCAGGTTCTTGTGGTCTATGAAGATTGTGAAAGGATTGGCTGCTCCCTCCAGACAGTGATGCTACTCCTCTAGGGCAAGTAGCAATGGAAATAGAGCCCCAGATGAACCATTTATAGAAGTTGGTGAAATCTAGGAATCTTTGAAGCTCCTTGACTGTCTTCTGTGAATGCCACCACTTTTTCTTGGTCCAAAGCCACCCCTTTGGGGCCTATGATGAATCCAAGGAAGGAGATGGTGGACACATGGAATTCGCACTTCTCTCCTTTTATGTAGAGCTGGTTATTGAGGAGGCAGGACAGGACTTGCTTAACATGCTGAATATGACCTTCCAGAGATGGTGAATAGATTATTATGTTGTCAATGTATGCGATTACAAATTTTCCCAGCATGTCTTTTAAGATACCATTAATGAGACACTGGATATCTGAGGGGGTGCAAGAGAGCCCATATGGCCTGACACTGTACTCAAAGTGACGAGAGGTGGTGCTAGAAGTGTCTTCCACTCATCGACCCTTTCTGATGCGAACAAAGTTGTGTACTGCATTCATCAAATTTTGTGAATATTCTTGCCGAACGGAGTACTTCCAGGGATCTGGAGCAGCAGGGACCAGCAGGAGGGGATAACAATACTTGACTGTGATTTGGTTGAGCCCTTGATAATCAATACAAGTATGAAGTTCCTTTCCTTTCTTCTGTACAAGAATCAAGCTTATGCCGGAGAGGTGGAGGGGCAGAACTTGAAGTGCCTCCTGGACATAATCCTCCATGGCTTGCTGTTCAGCTAAGGAAAGGGGGTAGATACGATGTGTGGTGGAGTGGTACATGGCAGAAGCTCTATGGGTTTTCTATAGGTGTACCAGGGTTTTCTCACAAGCAAGGTACTGAGCAACACAATGATTGGAGTGACCACAGTAGAAACACAGCTTTTCCCTTTTCCATTTCTCATGTTCTGCAGGGCCTGGTCTAATGCAGTCTAGTCAGACCCAGCTGCATGGACTCCATTTTCGGGCATAGGGCTCACAGCCCCCTTGTACAATTAATAGTCACGGATGAGGTGATCCAGACAGATGGCTAAATCAACCAAGGAGTTGAGGGATATTTTATCATCATGGCAGGCCAGCTTGACCAGATGTTGTTGGTGTTCCCTTTCAAAGGGAACTCCACATTGCGTTTAGCATAACGCTATGGGAAGCGCCCTCACACGCAACCGACATCTGAAGCTTGTGTAACATCATGCCTATTTATAGGCCTGCCATGATCAGGTGATGTGGCAATTAAGTGTGTCGCGTGATATATATCCGGCACCTGTGAACCGCGCCGTCAGCCTTATTATCTTCAGTGAGACTTCATTTTGGTCGTTTGTGTAACACTCGCAAAAAGACGCTTCATTTCCTCTTTCAAAAAAATCTCTTCACTTTTCTATCCCTTTAAAAAAAGAGAAGAAAAAATAGAATGCGCAAGAGAGAATTCAGAAAGTGTGTTACACCTTGCTCCGTTTCATCACAGGGGGAGACAGACACACTTTCTGTGTGATGTGTTTAGGGATGGAGCATGCCACAGCAGCCCTCGAGGGATCTGACTGTGAGCATTGTGAATGCTTTATAATTAAGCAGCTCTGCTCCTGACTCGCTCTCTTCGTGGCTGAAGGGAGATGGGTTTCAGAGCTTTGTGGATCTGGGCCAGCCGCTGCTGTGGCAGGCTCAGGTCATGGGGATCTCATATGGATCTGGAAAAGGAGCCTAAGACAACTGCGGCTCTATCTCTTGCTCTGTCTTCCAGGTCTGGCTCTCTGCCTGGCTCTCCTCCTTCCGCTATGGAAAACCAAAACACCCTCTCTGACGCCAAGGAGCCAGTAGGGGGTGCCATTGCACCAAAAACCTACAGCAGCTCTGAAGCATATAAAGAGCTGCTTGAGGTGATTACTAGGGCAGTTGAAAAGCTAAATATAGACTGGCCCTGGGAAGAGGAAGTGGCTCATAGCAGGCTGGATGAGCACGTCCTTCCAAGTGAAAAAAAATCTCCATCACACTGCAGAAAACTCCCCTTTTTTCCAGAAGTGCATGATGAAATATCATGCTTCTGGGGAAAACCATACACTAGCAGTGTTTATAACCCCAGGATGTCTGATTACTCGGCCGTCATGGGGCATGAGCAGCATGGCTATTTAGCTATGATGAAGGTGGAGGAGGCTCTTGTGAGCCACCTCTCTCCATCTATGGCAGGTAATTTAGGGGGGCCGGCTTTGCCTTCCAAGCCATATAAGGCCACCTCGGTGTTGGTGGGCAAAGCCTATGAGGCAGCGGGTCTTGCTTGTGGGTCACTGCCTACCAAGCAGACCTGCTGAGTGAGCTCAACACTGGGGAGGGAATTGGGCCAGAGGCAGTGGCAGAGCTGCGCCGTCCCACAGATTTGTCTCTCCAGGTGACCAAGAAAATAGCCCGTCATATCAGCCATTCAGTGGGTAGCTTGGTTGTGGCGGAGAGGCTCAACCTCTCAGGGATGGGGAGAAAGATAAGTCTCTTTGCTGAATGCCCCTGTTAAACCTTCCTGCCTGTTCGGCGGCACGGTTAATGCCATTGCCAATAGTTTTCGTGAAGCAAAACAGCAAATGATGGTGTTCAACCAGTTCCTTCCCCATCGTGTTGAGTTTCCCCGGGCATTCATGAGTGTAGCCCTGGCCAGCACTACTGTGAGGGAGGCACAGAAGGCAAGTGTGGCAGCCTGCCTCCCGCACTTTGTGAGATACTGTATATATCAGGTGATGCGCTTAATTGCCACGTCACCTGATCACGGCAGGCCTATGAATAGGAATGATGTTACACAAGCTTCAGATACCGGTCACGCGCGAGGTCCATTCTAAAAAATGTAGAATGACAACTGAATGTTGAAGCCAAAATACTTAAATTAAGAGGCTTTCTTTCCTTTTGTTTGTTGCTCTCAGAAACTGCAGTGCTGTTCTTGGAAAAAATGCCTTTGCCTCCATTGCTGATTCTTATAGAGAATGCAGATGCCTACAGTGACTTGAATTAGATAAAATTTATATCTTAGGACCCTCCCTCCAAGACACAAAGGTATAGTGATAGGGATAAATTATGTCACACACATCTTGAAAGTGCAGATGTCTTCATCTATGTTTACTGCATTTAGACCTTCTTTAAAATATGTACCTGCTATAAATTACCAAATAAAAAGACAGTTAAATGGTTAGGACAACTTGATAACTACTGCAATTATAAGCATGACTGGTAACTTGTTAATAGTTCAAATATGGTTTTGCAAATAATCTCATTATTCTGAAGGTAATTTTCAAATGCATTCTTTCTTAATCCTATCTCATTATTATGAAGATAATTTTAAAGTGCATCAAAAAACTCACTTTTTTTCACATAAGACAGACAAAAACTTGATACTGTAACTATTGCCATTGCAGACTGAATTGTAATACTCACTGAGTTGAGTATTTTTTTTTAAATGTACACATTATGAATTCAGAATACACATGAATGAAAAAAGAAAACTTAACTTTAAAAATATAGACTTTATATCTCACAAATGTTAATTGAGTAATATTTAAATCAGGGCACTGAGCTGAGTAATATTTAGGTACATATTATCTCATGAATAGCTGCAGAGAGCGCACTGAAGTGTGCGTTTACAAAGCACATAAATAATCTGCTGCATTTCACTCATACAGTCATGTGTAAATGGATTATCCAATGTCCTTATTACTAAATATTTGTGCCCATTAATAGGCTATTTTTAATTAATATTTTATTGTGGATATTTAATGTTTTCTTGAACACGCCCTGCCCCTCTTGGAGTTTGGAAGGGACAGGCAGCGACCCCATAGCCTGCCTGGAAGGGGACCGCTGAAGGAAAAGAGGTCACCCGAAACTGCCCCACCTACGGGGACACTCAAGGAGGAGGCCATGCCAATGAAACCGGATCAGGGGACGCTGAAGCAGAGTCAAAACTCCGGGCTGGCCAGAGGGGGCCGCCGCACATGGCGGCTGCCAAAACCGACCCAGCGAAGGAAGGAGACCCCAGTCCAGCCATCCTACATGGCCCGGGGCGGGGAGAATGCCTTGGGTGAAGGTGAGCCGCACACACCCCCTAACCCATTCTCGTCTGTATTTCTACAGGTGAACCGGCAGGGGAACTTTGCTGGGAGCAGAAAGAAGATGACCACCTGAAGCATTTCTGGGCCCAGGTGCATCAGATCGAGGGGGTCGACCAAAATCCGGAGCACAGGCTTCCTGCTTCCTGCTTTTTAGTCAGGGGAGGCATCCTATACCACCGGACCCAGCGCAGAGGGGAAAACGTGGACCTCCTGGTAGTCCCCAAGACCTGAACCCAAACACTGATGCACCTGGCCCATGCCCATCCACTCGGGGGCCACCTGGGGGCCTGAAACATGGGGGAAAAGCTGAAAGACAGCTTTATCTGGCCAGGGATGGACGCAGAGGTCCAGGGCTTCTGTTAACAGTGCCCTCAGTGTCAATGCACCGCCCCCAGGAAGCCCCTCATCCCTCTTCCCATCATAAACGTCACCTTCGAAAGGATCGGCATGGACCTCATAGGGCCGCTTCCCAAGTCCGCCCGGGGCCACGAGTACATACTCGTCATCGTGGACTATGCCACCCGGTACCCCGAGGCGGTGCCACTATGCAGAGCCACCTCCCGCAACATCGCTAGAGAACTGGTACTCCCGTTCAGTCATGTGGGGATCCCAAAGGACTTTCTGACCGACCAAGGTATGACTTTTGTGTCCAGACTAATGTCTGATCTGTGTCGGCTGTTGCAGGTGAAATACCTCAAGACATCCGTCTACCACCCGCAAACTGATGGACTGGTCAAAAGCTTTAATCAGATGCTAAAGCAGATGCTACGTCAGATGGTAGGCGATGAAGGAAGGAACTGGGTTCTCCTCCTTCCCTACATGTTCTCCACCATTCGAGAGTGTCCCCAAGCATCCACGGGCTTCACCCCCTTCGAGCTCCTCTTCGGACGGCGACCTTGAGGACTGCTGGACGTGGCCCATGAAGCGTGGGAGGTAGTGTCGGCGTTCGCGGTCCTAGGCACAGGTCATGACAAGGGTACCTTGGTAGATTTGGGGGAAGACCTTACCCCCACACAAAGACAAGAGATAACAGAGTTGGTGGGCCAATTCACTGATCTGTTTTCTACCTCCCCAAGAATGACGCAGCTGGTCCACCATGAGATCAAGACCCATCAGGGAGTAGTGGTAAGATAGCGGCCCTACCGTGTCCCAGAGGCCCGTCGCAAGGCTATCAAGGAGGAGGTTGGCTGAATGCTGCGGGACCACTTCATAGAGGAGTCCAACAGCCCATGTTCCAGACCCATCATCATCGTGCCGAAGCCGGACGGAAGTTTGCGGCTCTGCAATGACTTCTGGAAGCTTAACCAGGTCTCAGAGTTCGATAGCTATCCCCTCCCCTGAGTGGACGACCTCGTGGAGTGACTGGGGAGGGCCCAGTTCATAACTACCCTGGACCTGACGAAAGGCTACTGGCAAGTGGCGCTGGCACTGGACGCGAGACCAAAGACGGCCTTCAGCACGGCCACCGGTCACTGGCAGTACCGGGTTCTCCCCTTCGGGCTACACGGAGTGCCCGCAATGTTCCAGCGGCTAATGGACCTTGTCCTGCGACCCCACCGTATGTTTGCGGCCGCCTATCTGGATGATGTGGCCATCCACTCCTCCACTTGGTCGGACCACCTATTCCACCTGGGGAGGTGCTGAAGGAAATCCAGAAGGCCGGGCTGACAGCCAACCCCAAGAAGTGCCACCTAAGGCTGACTGGGGCACAGTACCTGGGCTACCGTATTGTCCAGGGTATGCTGAAGCCACAGGCAAAGAAAATTGAGGCAGTGAAGGACTACCCCCGGCCTGCGTCGAAGAAACAGGTACGTGCATTTTTGGGGTTGGAGGGGTATTACCGCAGGTTCATGCCTAACTTCTCCTCTGTAGCATCCCCCCTCTCAGACCTTATGAAGAAGGGCCAGCCGGACTGGGCGAAATGTTCTGCGGAGGCGGAGCAGGAATTCCAAGCCCTAACGGAGGCTCTCACCAGCGTCCCAGTGCTGCAGAACCCGGACTTCACCCTTCCCTTCTCCATGCACACCGACGCATCCGAGACTGGGCTGGGCGCTGTCCTCTCACAGACCTTCAACGAAGAAGAATATCCGGTCCTGTCACCTGCTGAGAGGAAATATGGGGCCATGGAAAGAGAGGCACTAGCTATAAAATGGGCCTTCGAGGAGCTCCATTACTACCTGGCCGGTCGGCACTTCACGCTGGTGACGGACAACGCTCCCTTGCAGTGGATGGCCAAAGCCAAGGACAACAATGCCAGGGTAACCCGATGGTTCCTTGCATTACAAAACTTCTCTTTCCAGGTCCAGCACTGGGCAGGATCCCAACACGGGAACGCAGATGGCCTCTCACGACGGGATGCACTGTGGGCCTGACATACAATGGCAGTAGGCTCGGAGTTGGTGGGGGGGGTACCGTGGTGACAGGCCAGCAGCTGGCGCACAAAAAGGAAAGAGCGCTCTTCCCACGACTGCCGCTGGGGTTCTGAAGAGACAGCTCCGCTTCAGCACCCCCAATGTTTTGGACAGCCGGCCAGCGCGTGCCGGCAGGGTGGAGCCACCGAAATACACATGGCTGGCGACCGATGAGCAGCGCGTCCGCTCTCCACCATCCAGCAGCCGAAAGGAGAGACTTTGGATGCAGACATACTTTGCGAAGTAAACGTTCAGCAGATTAGCTTCTCTGTGGTTATCCAAGCCTCATCTACAGTGTTTATTCAAAAGTGACTTTGACCTTTGCTTACGTTCTCGACCTCTATTTCTGCCTTGCCCCGTTTTGTTTTGTTTGCACGATCGCCTGACCCTTGCCTGTTTCACGACTACGAACTTTGATT